>JAOYSI010060303.1:0-38445 GCA_025775065.1 Hiodon alosoides
TATATATATATATATATATATATATTCTTTTGCCCTAAAAAGGTTTCACAGTGTCAGCTCCAGGGACAGATTTCGGAAGATGAGGAAGATGGGGAAACCTCGGGCTAGTTTACGGTATGAGAAAGTCGGACTCTACTTACTCCTGGGGTCGTTTAAATGGTTGGCTGAAGCCATTTTCAAAAACCTATATTTTCTCCATTCAAAATTAGGGTGTCTAAACATGGGTTTCTACGTTGATTACGATTATATAATTGACCGCTGTTTCTCAATGATCATCTGGGTTTTTTGATAGCAAGAGGCCTTTGACCTTAGGAAAATGGAAACTGAAATTAGCATAAAGGTGTGGGAAATTATTTGGAAAGGTTTAAGAGTACTGTAAAGCTGGCTTTCATTTTCAGTATTATTAATCCGTGACGCTGTATGTTACGCTTACACGTGTGGTAAACGTTCTCAAGAAGGTACAGCGCTGTCGGTGAACTGACTGGCTTTGGCATTGCCTTGACCTGTGACCCCTGTTCCTAACCCTAACCCTAACCTCAGTTAGTAGCTCTGCAGCAGGTGCATACTGGTCAGTGTGTTCAGTTCGCTGGTTGTAATCCTAGCCATGGTTCTGTTGTCACTTTAACCAAAGCTACCTTAACAAGTGTCCCCATTGATATATATTTCTTTCTATATATTTTTTTTAAAGGGTAAATTGAATGAGGTGATCTATTTATGCTATCAGTCTTTGGTTCTCAGGTGCTATGTTCCAAAAAAAACAACCTTGGTTTTCAGGATATTTCAGTCCGGAATTGTAAACAAATTGCTCTGTTTGTAGGAGTTTAACACTGGTGTGTCTTAATTGTGACTTCCTGGAAGACGCATCGGGCAGTGACCTTATGAGCAAACACCTAATTGACAGGCCCAACCACACCTGTCAGGTCATCATTGAGAAGGGTGAGTGTAAACATGACGTACTGTAAGCAAACGCTTTCATTTGAATGTTTCATGCACGGTGTCCGAAAAGGGATTCAAAGATAAACCGGCCTGTTATTTTCCTGCAGGTATTGGCGGCGTTGAACCGAACAAAACAGAGTAAGTTTTACCTGTGTCTCATTCTAAAGCAGGTAGCGCTGTTAAGGAAATATGTCCCAAATCCACTGTGTGGTCCGTTACAGTAAATTGACCAAAGAGAGGAATTTCTAGGAATTCCAGATTATTATTTTTTTAAACATGGTGACAATTATATATTCCTTAACCTATGAATTTGTGTTGATCATGCACGTGTACTTTCAGATATGATGGCCTTCCAAAAATGGATAGGCATTTTTAAATAGGTTACCTTAATTAACGCACTTCCACACTAATGAAAGATTTAGAAGTGAGGTCATGCCTAGCGACTGCAAAAGTGTGCCAGAGATCCAAACGGCTAATCTGTAAACTGCAGTTTGGCGTCTCTTTCTCAGGGGCTTCTGTGTTGTACAGTGGTGAAGCAGACATTCCAGAAAGAAAGAATAAGACTGTTTGTTTTTTTGCCCGGGAATCCTCCGGGGACCCCAAGACTTGTGTGGAAATCGATGTTGGCTGGTTCATAAGCTGAGCGAGGACTTGCTTTCGACCGGGTCATGAATCATTTACTTAATGATTAATTACGCTCCCGTAAGAGAAGTGAGAGAATCCCGACCCTTCATTTCGTTACGTTGAAGCTTCGGCGTTGCGCGCTGAAACGGTCTACACAAAAAGCTTCTTTCAGATCGATGGAGCGTGTCGACTTGCCACATGCAGGCTAACCCAAATCAACTTCAGCTGCATCTAAGGAAATTTAAGCAGTAGAGCAAAAAATTAGAAACTGATCAGGCTGTCTGCGATAAAACGGCCGTCATTTTCCCGATCTATCGTTAACGCTAGCCCGAAGCGCTCCGAAGAGAGTTAGAGAGCTGCCTAGAAATGCCTCGTCAAACAGATAAACAATACATTATTGGACTTCGGATATCTTTCCAGGAATTACATTCTCTAACCAAGTTTTCCCATAAGTGCTAACTGTGGCTTATCCCGGGCACATTACACCAGTGTTTCGCGAGATTAATACTGTATTTATTAGTTCTTGGGGGGCCTTTTAAACGCTTATGGACAACGCCGTTGCATGTCGTGCTTTATTTGAAGCTATTCAGTATGTTCTTGCATGGTTTTGAAGGATTGTTTTGTTTTTCGGTTCTTTATAGGCCCAGCCTTGACGTCCCTGAAGCAGGGGACTCCAGCAGCTCTAAGGTCCGTCAGCTTTGCTGAACATTTTTACTGAAGGATGCGTTCCTTAGATTGTAGGAGACTACTCTAAATTTGTTTTTTGTTTTTTATAGACGGGAGAATCTCAAAATGAGCCGTGCGAAGATTTGGTGTCATCCACAGAGGCTGACAGGTAATGGTTTTAGGATGAGTTCACGCGCTTTTATTTGCCAACGTATTCTTTTTTAAAGTTTGCTTTATTATTTTTTTAGGAGGGCGGTTGAAAATCTACCGGACGCTCAAACCAAGTTGACTGACGTTTTGGAGGCTGTGGATACTAAAACACCCTGTGGTGTGGAGGGCGGTGGTGCTGAAGTCGAGCGAGACCGTGACGAGGCCAGGACGAGCGCTGGGCAGACGCAGGCTGAAGGCGGGGCGTGTGACCAGGCGCAGACTGTCAGTCAGGGTGAAGAAGGAAGGGCATCCAGTGAACCAACGTCCACGGATGGCCTAGCCGAGAAGGATACCTCTAAGGACTTGTCAGAACCGAGGCCTCCCTCCGACCCGGCCAACTCCGAGGCAAACGGGGCCAATGACGTTGTGCCCTTCGAGGAGTTCCTGAGGAAAATGGACCAATCGGATTCCTTGCACTCGGATGTTAGCGAGCAAGGCCAGGACATCCGCCTGGAACCTCTCACGCCCTCGAAGGTTCTAGAACACGAAGCCACGGAAATCCTGCAGAAGGGCGGCAATGCAGGGGTGGCCTCTGACAGTGCGGGTGACATCAGCAGTGGCTCCAATCCTGACAAATCATAAAACGCCTTGTTCAAAACTAGAAGATAATGGGACATGTGTACATTGGAACTGTTCTTTTGTGTTTTTAGACCCTTTTTTATTTTTAAAACTGACGTCTTTTAATTTAAAAAAAAAGAAGCTATTATCTGTTTATTTCTCAGAACGGTTTTCTGGAAATTAAACAAATCTGTGACTTCATAGAGGGTGGATAAAGGTCAATAAAACACTCCAGTTGTATAGGATTTCTATTTGTATTCCAACCAGGTTCAAGCTATCAAAAATAAACTTGCAGCCAAATTGTAGCATTAAATTATGTAAAATAACACGGTGTAGTGAATATTTTCAAGACAATTCTAGTCAGTTTTGCTGCCTTTCATGTGTAAGCTCCATGAATATGGTCTTGGAAAAGTGTGTTAAAATGATTGACGATCACTTAAGTGTTTTGACATGCTCCTTATTTTAACTGGAACATTTTACCACAAGTTGAGTACTGGGTCTACGGCAGACCCGCGGGGCACTACTGCGACAGAGGAAAAAGACCGCTGTCAAATACTTTGACCCTAATGGTTTTCTTACCCCTGTTTTATTTTTTTTGTTAGATGTAGAATTTTTAATATGCTGGTTTCAGTACCGTTCGTCCATAGTACACAGCTGATTTATACTTCTTTGAGTATTACGGTATAGTCTCTGTGTTACTGTGTTATTAATGCATGTGTCAGGAAAAAAGGCCTCGCTGTCAAAGATAAGGTATTCCGTTACTCATGCCGGTTTCTAATGGGCTGTAATTAAAGAATGATCTCCATCTCAATATCTGTGTCAGTACTGTTCTCAACCATCCAGTAGTTTGGTTTCTTCATTTAGATATTGTTTAGGTGGCAATGAAACCCCCTACATTTTCTACGTTTGTACAGTTGGACAATCATTATAGCGATTATGGTAAATATAACTTCCTCCCGAAGGATTGTAATTCCAAATGCGCTGCTAAGAAACACTGAAATATTCTATTAAAAAAATGTTGGTGCCGTCTGATGTTCTGATTGTGTAGGAGAAAGGTGTTTGTTCCCGAGTGTATGTGGTTGTGTTTTTAGTTTGGGAGTTGTCAGCCTCTGAGATGTTTCTGAGAGGTTTGTGGATCTGATCGTTAGTCCTGAAGCACCTGCAGAGGTCAGCTCTGATAACACACAGCGTCTGTCTGTCGCCATGTTGGATCCCAGTTACATCATTAAGAGATCTTTCCCATACTCATTCAGTTTACATATGGTTTATACTGCTCGCAATCAGCGAAATGTGACTTGAACCAAAACTTTGTGATTGAACCATCATTGTTAATGTCAGAGCTGTAGATCTCTTCAAGCGATAGGAGAATGTTGAACACATCTGTTTTTGAAGCACTGCACAGATTGTTGCTTGATAAGGTTGTTGTGTCAAGGAAGAGTAATAGCCTGCTAGATAATTCAGTTCCCCAGTAAGTATCTCTTTTCCAGCCAGTCCGTCGGAAGTCAGTGCCTTCCAGCAACACTGATGGTAATGTATTGAATTACACCAAACGAAGCGCTGGTTTTTCTCAAGGTTTATTTACAATTAGGATTATTTTCTGCATAAGCACCCTCAAGGGTTATCGTGAAGCAATGCATTTGCTTTTCAATTTAGCCAACCTCAATTTAATTTATAATTAAAGGAATTAGTGGTTAATTTGAGCTATGTAATCACACGGGAATAGCAGCCTTCCAATAGCCCTGAAGGGAGGGACCACGCTTGAATACAAATAATGTTTCATCCAGACAATCGCATGTTAATTATGAATTGCCGATGAGTTTTTGTGGCTGTCTGCATTTAGTGGCCCGTGGAAATTCATTTTAGATGTTTCAGTCATGTGTATTACGTTTTTTTACAAGCTGGCATTTACATTAAAACTTGCAACTAAGCTTGAGTTCTGTATGAGTAGTTTGTTATGGAGTGCAATCAATGCAAATATCTTACTTTTAACTAGTTAAAGGTCGTACTCTCCTAATTTATATTAGAACATGTTGTACTTTTAATTCATCTAAGGGCTTTAAATACGTTTTAGAAAACCCCAGTAGCAGATAAGTGGAGAAGGTCACAGGACAGCCTGATATATAGGTTATACTTTACTAAAAATGAGCGTGAGGAACTAGTCTCCAATACCACTAGTGCCAGCTGAGAGAGAAAGCTTTTTAACTGAGAATTGGAACTGATCAAGCTAAAGGTTTAAGCTTTTAAACATAAATAAGATATTCATGAGATTGGATAGTGTGCGCTAAAGCAGTAGAACATTTGGATTGGGAACTTCCGTTATACTTTGGAGGTTGTCAATAACCTGAAACGTTCTGGTACGAACGAAGCTGTGTGTGCTGTGTCCAAAACTGGACGAAAGCAACATCAATGTGGATCAAGACAAATAAGCTCACCATTTTAACCAATGGGGTTTCCATGAATACTTCACACTGAAGGGCCATCAAAACTGATTGGTTGCTTTTTTATTTCTTATGGGTGATGAAAATGAATCAAAGGTGATGTTTTGGCTTCTAGCAGCTTATTTTAATGGCGCAGCACTAATGCAAAGACTACTTTTTAATTATGAAAATAATGGAGTCTTCAAGGTGTCATAAACGTTCCACGGGGGTGTTGGTCCATGCTGAGACGATGACATCACGGGTGGACAGCGGTACTTTCGTGCTGTGAACAGGCCAACGATGCCCCAACGGGTTGAGTTCCAATTAGTTTACTTTCAGTCTTGAGAATATCACAACTACTACCTGCTTTTGTTCTATGTGTCATGACTAAGAGATCTAACATCTGCAAGGGTCTCCTGTAAGATGCAAAACTAGGATGGGGGTTAGTTTGTACCTTATATATATTTATATATCAACCCTGTTGTTTCTTCCTGTCATTCTTTTCTTAATTACATTCAGGTTGACAAAGGGGCATTGTTTTGGACTGAGTTTCTGCTAACCTGAGGCATGCAGTCTTAATAGAGTAAGTCTGACATATGCCTATAGGCCATAGGCCTGCGCTCAGTGTTAACAGCGTTTCTTTTTCATTAATAATCTGCTTGGTTTTTTCCCCTTACATTTGCCATTAATCAAGAGAAAAAATGTGTAATTACTCTTCTGCTTCTTGTTAATTGTTCCTCTGAGGAATTTCATCCTCTGCTGGCAGAAAGGGACATGGAGAATACTCTAAATTAACTCAAATTAAAACTAAAATGTGGCTTGATGGTGGTTACAAGGTATTTCCTCTGTTTGTCAACTTTGATAAATACAGCGTTTGATGTGAAACTGATTCATTTATGTCTAGAATACCCCTAAATGAACCGATTACATGCATACCCATGCGCTTTTTTATTGCACGAGGTTGAAAATCTATATAAACACAGGCCTTATTTGGTTTGGCTACCTCTGAATGTGAAATGAAAGGCCAAGTGATATCCTTGTCTGAGCCAACAACCTCAGTATTAATGAGATTAATCTTACTGAGGCATAATGCTTTCAGAGGAACAATCATCAGATGTAGTATTAGATGAACTGTGTTTTTTCCCCTGTTCATTACAGTTGTATAAATGAGGATTTCACTCATTAAAATGGCACTCTCAGGCCAATGGCCCGTGAGATTTGTACACATTTCCCATCTCATGACAGCTCTTTTTGTAATTGCTGTTCAATGGCGGGTTTCTCAAAGCAGATGCACCCGTCTACTTGCGTCTCCAGCACCTGAAGAGCGACAGCTGCTTTACATCCCTCCCAGGTTTCTTTACGTCGCTCCCTGGTTTCTTTACGTTGCTCCCAGGTTTCTTTACATCACTCCCAGGTTTCTTTACGTCGCTCAAGGGTTTCTTTACGTCGCTCCCAGGTTTATTTACATCACTCTCTTGTTTCTTTACGTTGCTCCCACGTTTCTTTACATCCCTCCCAGGTTTCTTTACGTCGCTCCCTGGTTTCTTTACGTTGCTCCCAGGTTACTTAACATCCCTCCCAGGTTTCTTTACGTCGCTCCCTGGTTTCTTTACGTTGCTCCCAGGTTTCTTTACATCACTCCCAGGTTTCTTTACGTCGCTCTCAGGTTTATTTACATCACTCTCTGTTTTCTTTACGTTGCTCCCAGGTTTCTTTACATCACTCCCAGGTTTCTTTACGTCACTCCCTGGTTTCTTTACATCGCTCCTAGGTTTCTTTATGTCGCTCCTAGGTTTATTTACATCAATCCCTGGTTTGTTCACATCAATCCCTGGTTTCTTTACGTCGCTCCCAAGTTTCTTTACATCAATCCCTGGTTTCTTTACATCACTCCCTGGTTTCTTTACGTCGCTCCCAGGTTTCTTTACGTCGTTCCTAGGTTTATTTACATCAATCCCTGGTTTCTTTACATCAATCCCTGATTTCTTTAAATCGCTCCCTGGTTTCTTTGCATCAATCCCAGGTTTGTTTGTATCGCTCCCGGGTTTGTTTACAGTAATCCTGGGTTTCTTTGCATCACTCCCGGGTTTCTTTACAACAATCCCAGGTTTCACCTGACAGCTTTTTTCTTTCTCGCATTTCATGTTGGCTCTGTCACTCTTTTGAGTCCTTATTACTTCTACAGCAAAACACAGGACTACTCTTTGCATCCTGCACCCTGCACACCGACATCTAGGCTGAAGATATGGACCATACTTGCAGAGGGAATCCATCTAAATAATCTCGGCTGTCATGTGTAGATAAGAACGCAAGTGTAAATTGACAGGATACTCCTTTAAATTCGAACCTATAATTAAAAACCCTAAATCGGGCTTATCCACCTTGACCGTGAAATGCGTCTGTCTGGATCTGTTAGAGTTGAATACATTATGAAAAGGTTCTGCCCTCTTCAAACTGGAGGTGATGGTTAGCCATTGAAAGGCAGTGATAAGGTGAGAGCACACCAGACTGAGTCAGAGCTGGGCTGAATGACATCTGTGTGTCAGTGACTCCATCACCCATTCCGGTTTAACCGTTTCTCTCCACGTGTGGGACTCCTCAATAATTCTGTCAGATGTACAACCGTGAGTAGCTTCTGTCAGATTAGACAAACAAACGCACAAAAACAGAGAACAAAACAGTGGTAGAATAAAGACAAAAAAGAAAAAAATTCACACCTTTTCTTGTGAACGGGGAATCTGGCAGTCAGTGTTCAACGCTGTTGCCCCAGGCTATGAGCCTCCTTTCCTGTCTCTCAGTTCACCGCAGAGACACCGAGCTGTCACAGATTCACAGGTGTAGGTCTCTACACTTCAGTCAAACAGGTCCGGGGCACCTGAGGATCATCGCCAGCCCCGCTCTGGGAACACCCTGCCCATGCCCACTCCGGCAAATTATCATTACGAATTTTTATTTATTTTTTTTACTCCGCGTTTTGTTTGAAATCAACCCAAATGCCAGCTAATGATGCTTGATGGGAGGAAGATTCTAGCTTTGACTGCCAACAGCGCCTGACAGTGGGTGACTGCAGAGAAGCAAAAACCTTGAACACTGACATCTGAGCGGCGGTCCTCTGATGCTGTCGCAACGCAGCTTTTCGTTTGCATATGTTTATATTACGCCCCCCAAAAAAAAGAAGTCAGGTGAAAACAGAACGCTCACTATAAATCTAAAAAAGCGTTCTCTCGCCTGCAGCTCCTAACGTTATCGATTTGACCTCAGGTAAAATGATAAAAGGATCGCAACATCTCAGACATTGAACATAAAACCATGCTCTGTCTTCGCCCGAATAACTTTGGTAGAAGCATGTTAATATTCCCCATCTTTTCAAAGGCTGTGATAATCAGTTCCAGCCTGCTGGAAAACTTTTATCATTCTCTTAAACCATCTCGCCACCGACTGGAGAAATGATGATGTGGGATCGAGGACACTCACCTTAAGTTGCTACAACTAATCACTCTGTATTATAGAAAAATGTTAAGGGTAACGAGTGAAAAATCGAGAGTTACAGACAGTAACCACGTGACCCTGGCTGCTTCAACCTCCTTGCACATGGGCTCCAGTGAAATCCACCTCTGCTGGAATGCACTCTTCTAGCTTAGCGCGCCCTGAAAGTGACCTCCCGAGATCCATCCCTTATTCTCATCAATGATCTCTGAGCAGAGGTCAAACCTAGGGGGAGCTCTCGGTTTAGATCCCTGAACACCAGACATACTTCCAAAAGCTGGCCTGCGAATCACATTGAAGATGAGGGGTCATGTGTGCAGTACTCCTGTTGCATTATCTATTACATTAAAACACGGAAAAGGGATGTCTCAGAACCAAACTGATGAAATAACATTGAAGGCCTGACAATTAAACAGATCGACGTTAACTTGCACTGGAAAGGTGCTGCCACACACTCATTACACTGAATTCATAAAACTCTCTGCAACATTCCTTTATCATCCATTTGTGAAAATCATTAACGCTCATTAGCATAACTATACCCAAAAGGACCCTCTTGTCAACATAGTGAAAAATAGGGTTATCAATTAGGGGATGGGAACAGTAGAATTAATCAAAAAAATTAACGTGGTCTTCATCTTGCAGGTGCTGCCCAGATGCGTGGAATAACGGATGTGTTTTTTTGTAATTCTGGAAGTGTGACAGAGTTCAAGGGCTAGTTAGCGATGTGAAGAAAGTTAAATACAGTTTATCAGACAGAAGTCAGAAGCTATATCACATGTTTAATATTGTAACATTGACAACAGCACTTTTCCCCCAGGGGTCCAGACCACTGTATCATGTTTGAAGTGCTCTCATCATTCTACACTTGCTTGAGGGATTCCTATCCTGAGTGACTCCTTTACAGTGCTATGCTTTGAGCCATTTATTCAGCCAGACCTTTAGAGAAGCAGTACATGTTTAATCAAAGACACAACCACGATGCCAGACACGTGTACTACGCTACGCGTGCAGCTACACAGCGTAGTACTGCTTGCATTGACTAAGTAAATTATTTACTGTACACGATCTAATTTTGAGGAGCGCTGCTGACATAGGGCTTGTCCCTTAATGAAATAACAAATACACTGACATTTAAGCACTTCTCAAAAAAGCGAAAGGCACAATCAGCGCGCCATAATACCAAGGCAATAACACTGCGCCGCATGAGAGAAGAACACAGATGTGTACGCCTCGCAGTCCAAGAGGCTCATATTTATTGATGTGCGACAATAATCGGCGATTGTTCATATGTGCATTTTCACTTGATGCCTCATTTTGTTTAGTGTTAGCAGAGCAATGAACCGGCTTCGAAGTATAGATTAGTATAGACCATCTGGTAATGTGGCTTATTTGTTTTTCGTTTATCTTGGATGAATGTCATATTGTGTAAAAAAAAGAGATTCCCTCGAGATGATTTACATTTATTTGCATATCTAAATAGACAAAAGCCAATAAAGTATGAAAATGTCACTGCTTTATCAAAATTAAAATAAGAAACGAGGCTCGCCAACTAATTACTTGAATGTCACTTTCTCTGTTTGGCTAATCCGAAAGACGGATAAATTAACAAACTAAGTCTGTAAATGATAGAACTTTGGACAAGCCAATGTGAACTTTCCATCGTATTTTTAATTATATATGCTAACAACGTGACGATTTCCAAAAAGGTCAAGAGCCACGTTTTGTTGAAGCAAGAGAAGACCCTTGAAGACAGGCCATTGGCACCAATCTATTAGGGTGGTATTTATCTGTTAAAACAAAAACAAAAAAAGGGAAATAAAGTAATTATATTTTTAATTTATTGGGTTAAATGTGTATCGCAAATTCAACAGGAGGTGCATCAGTATTGGCTCGCAAGACTTGCAAGACTGTAGAATGGGTCAACCAAACATGTAAATCTTCTTTAAACATTTCTATAGAAATTGGTGGGTGAGGGATGTAGAAAAAGTTATGTATATTTACACAGAAAAAGTAGGAAAGAATGAGTAAAGGCATCTTTTTTAAATAAAAAAAAATTAAAAGAATAGGTACTTTACACAACTGGACAATATAATATGTATAATAATATGTCTTCTTTGGAATCTTCAGGAAATCAATAAACTTGTGTTTCATTATCTAGTCATATTTAGTGTAATGAACTGCATGTTACTAAACTATTGTGCTTTTAAACTTTGTCTCAGATCAAAGCTTGATCTTTTATTTGGTCAACTGCAGTTAATTGTCATTGCAGGAAATATTTTTTCTACTCCCACCCAGTGAGAAATTATAAGCTCTCCGTCCTGCAGGTACCAATAAAAAAAAATGTAAATAATCATACACATTCAGACCTGGTAAATTAAACTTTTAGATATCTGTGGGTGCATAGCCTTATGTCTGCCTGTATGAATACCTCTAGTCTTCCACGTGTTCTAGGCATGCACACACAGCACATCTTGAATTTGAGTAAGACAAAATTGCTGAATATTCAAAAATATTCAGCCAAGGAGGTGTATTTTAACAGAAATGGATATCAGACAAACACCACGATAAAACAAGATGGATCGGGACTGTGGGTAAGGATATGCATTTTATTGAAAGGAAGACCATTTCATTTCTCTCGAGTCTGGGGTCCATTTCCTGGCTTATGTAGGTGATAATGTAACCCAGTTGAAGGTTATTTGAGATGGCTTGGATGTGAAATTAGCTGAAACTTAGGTTACCTGTGTTTGCCTTATATATCTCCAGCCCCTTATTTATTTATTTAAATGAGACCTTGCTAGTTTTTTCATTACAGTTTTTATGTACAGCGACACAAAGTTTACATGGTATCTAGTGTTTTGTTGCCTGGTTTCTTGTTGTTTTTTTAAAATGTTTTTTCCTTGAAAGAGGAATAGGGTTGCTCCTTTCATCCATTTCTGTCACTGTCACTGTTATCCCATGGGTTTTTGTAACCCTTTGTTTATTATTTATTTATTTTAATTATATAATATACTGTTGGGTTCCACACATTGATTTGATTCAGTTATATTTTTGACTATTTGATAAAGATTTTTATTAATTACCGGTGAGGATAGGCAGACATCTTGTTTGATACCGACTAGGCAGATGAATGAGACCGTGGTGGTTTTTTGCTTCTGCCACTAGATGGCACTACTGTACAAGTGCCGTGTAAATTCAAACCATCAACAATTTTTCCATTATGATGCAAGAAAAAAATTTAATTAAACGTAATATATGGGCACCATCATTCACATTAAATTGTATAATATTATACAAAGTATCAATGCAGACTCTTATTTCTTAAACTAGGATCTTCCCTCACACATGATAAGCGACATTTGAGACTTGTGGATCCCGCCCTAATAAAAATAACAAGTTCTAATTTTCTTCACATTGCAGTGTGAAATGCTCTATGACTTGCCCCAGTCAAGAGCTTTCATAAATTCCTCCTCAGTAAAAGACAACACCCTTGCTGCTTCAAAGTGCATCTGTTAAAACACAGCAGAAAAAGATAGAAGAAAGGTTTCATTCATCAATGATAGATATTTCCTTGAACTGTTTGGGATAAAAGTTCAAATAATTACTTGAAAGAGAATTTAATCAGCAACTTACCTTTTGCCTTTTTAATATATCTATCAATTTGAGTTGTTTCTTAAATCCTGAAATCAGCTCTGCCTTTTGTTTTTCCAGCTTCTTGTTTTCAGCCTGAATGATTTCAATTTTCTGGTGCTCATGACTGGCAGAGTCCTTTCAGAAAAGATTCGTTACAATGTCAATCCATGGAAGAATCCCCAACGACAACAAAAAAAGGGTCAGTAACTAGGAATTTATTAAAAAATAAATACGCCGCTTTAAACTTTGATTTGCTGTATTTTTGATTAGCAGGTGGCACATCGTTTGGATCGTATTTCCTGATACTTAATTTTTTGACCGTTTAATCAAAGGAATAGAAGCGTTTCCACGAAGCATGTGCAACGGCAGTCTTTTTTTAAATGACTGATGCTTGACCAATGCAGAGGATTACAGCGGGTACCCGTAAACACAGTCCCTGGAACCTGCGGTATGAAAGAGTTAAATACAGGGGTATGCCCATATATTTTCGGCGGCACTTGGCGGCAGATGCGACATTGTTTACCTTATAGCTCTGCTTCAGCTTGTTTAACTGAATCTTGGCCCTCTCTGCTTCCTCCAGAGCTCGGTTCAGCCTGACCTCTGTGGCACTGTGGCTGGTTGCGGCCTGTTTCTGGGCTCTTTTCATGCCCTCTATGTCCTGCCCATGAACACAAACACACAACGGAATTCAAGTATTGCATCGACTTGTTTTAAACAACAGCACCCACTACAGCTTTGGTGCGTGGATTAAAGGTTAACACTGTTGCAAATTAAACATTAAACAGAACACTTGCGCCCTTTGTATACACCGTTTTATTTTTCGTTTTTTTAACTTCTGTCTTTAACGTCTCATCCTATAGCCGTCTGTTTGAGATCACGGAATGTGTGGTTTTTGCAGATATGTCTTAAAATACCTTTTCAAACATACAGTGACGCTGTCTTAATCAAGTGATAAAGATTCGTTTGAGGATCACAGGAAACTTCTCCTGCCTTACCTTCTTCAAGGCTACGACCTGCTGCAGCAGCCCCTCACACTTTCTGTTGGATTCCTCCGCTAGGCTTCTGTGTTTCTCTATCTGGGCTTGCTGAAGGTTGGTCATCCTCTGCTGTCTGGTATGATCCTCCTCCAGCTCCTTACATTTCTTTATTAAACTAATGTTCTCATCATCCTAGAAGCAACGGTAAAGAAATGCCGTAAGTAAGTCATGTCTGACTTCCTCCGTGGCTTGTGGGAAATCTTCTCTTACCTTTTTGTCACACTCGCACGAAACTCTATTCAGTTCCTCTTGCATTACACGAAGCTTTGCCTTAAGAAACCGAATCTGGGCCTCTGGAAACACAATTGGGAAGGAAACATTTACCGCCTTTCATATCACAAGCAAAACAAAAAAAAAATGTCATAGTTGATAGGAGGAGTGATAATAAAAAAACCTAAAATTCTATTTTCTTATATAAATGTCTGTAATATAAAACCCACCTGAACCCATCTCTTCCCCAACGCTAGGAATGACATCGTCTGCTGTAGTTTCATTTGCTGCATCCTCATTCTCCAGTTTCCCCTCAATGCTGCGAATCGTCTTCGCCAGGGAGAAATCCTCAGGGACTGCAACATCATCCCCTATGCAGGCGTTGGCCATTCTTAAACAATTTAGGTGGACAAAAGTATCATAAGGCCGGCGCGGTGGTTAGCGCTGCTGCCTCACAGCGCCAGGGGTCCCAGGTTTGAGTCCTGGCTCGGGGTGCCTGTCTGTGTGGAGTTTACAAGTTCTCCCAGTGTCCGTGTGGGTTTCCTCCAGAACCTCTGGTTTCCTCCCACTGTCCAAAGACTAGTGGTTTAGGTTCATTGGCCATGCTAAATTGTCCTGTAGGTGTGTGTGTGTTGCCCAGTGATGGCCTAGTGTCCAGTCCTGGGTGTATCCCTGCCTTGCGCCCTATGCCTGTTGGGATTGGCTGTGACGTCCCCGGTGATGCCTGTGACCCTCACCAGGATAAGTGTTTTCAAAAGTATCATATTCTTCCATGATACAAGTTCAATTCATTTGAAAGAAAAATTATTGAACAATCTGTAATAACCAGATGCAAATCTAACCCTTTGTAGTTACTTATTTTCCGTCTTGGTCAACTCAAAATTAATGTGCTTACGGATCTTAAACAATGATCAGATAATTCTAAAAAGAACAGATCAACTACACTATTAAGAGCCTTGCAAACCTAAAGCCTTGCTTTGGATAACTTTCACTGACTTTGGGCACTTGATACTGGGGTTCATACATATTTATTTATTCTGAGTTAACTCTCAATACTAGGTTAACCTAGGCTAAAGCTTACAGTTTACAAACTGAAAGGTTTCTTATGACTTGATGTGAAACTTCTGTGAAGGGAGTCTGAAGACACAACACATTCAGATTAAAGTGAAGAAGGAAATTAATTTTATGCAGCACACAACAATGATATCCTGGAAAAGAGAAACATGCTAGCCAAGATGTGTTTATGTCTAATAAATTTAAGTTGTCATGCCGTGAGATGCTTCATCATTTGTCTCCTCCAAAGGCCCATGTGCAGATATCTTTTTTAGGTTTAAGTATTTCAGCAATTACCTACAGATTGATCTCAAATTCATGCAAAAAATAGAACTCAGTGGAAGCTCATTAGACCTGATGAGCCCTAATGATAAGCAAAAAGGCTAAATTCAAATTAACTTACTTTGAGACTTTCTTTGTTTTGTTTCCTGAGGAAGGCCTGTTTTGGAATGTAGCTTTTGCAGAAACTTTTTTCTTGGTCACTCCCTATTTGGAAGAAGAAAATAAAGCAACAGTACATTTCTTAATTTTCAACAAACAATTTCATTCCTCTGTTATTGCTGACAGTGTTGACAGTTGAATGTTGTGGGGGCATAGGTGTTGCTAGCCCACAATTCTACATCTAGACGCTGTTCTGTTAATACCGCTCTAGAAAAGTATGCTGTGTATTAGTTTCTTCATTTTTATTTGCAATTTAAAATGTTGACGGAGAGCCACGCTGAACTATGGGTAAGCAAAGAAATTAAGTAGTTTAAATACCTTCATACCTTGTCTGTTATACATGTTAGTGCTTCTGAACGAGCCCAGCAATAGAACAGTGCAAGCACAGCAACTTCTTATATAAACATATTGAAACAATAATACATTTGGACATCTCACTACATGACACCACAGCATGGTTCTGAATGCTGTGGTGTTTTAAAAAAAAATGCTTTCAAGGGGTACCTTTGCTGTGGGCTTCTTTGCAGGCGGTGTCACGGGCCTGGTGCTGAAAACAGAAGGAGATGGAGACAAAAACATCAACAATGTTTTATCTACCGAAGAACAGAACGTACATAGGTTCTGCAACCACGAAGAACATATTATATGAAGAAATAATGTCAATTTTTTTTAACTAAAAACCATTTAGAGTGAACAATTACCATGAATAAGTTAATTAAATACGTATCCACGTCAAACAATGCAGAGATTCACTACGCTTTTATTTCAATTAAGTACATTACCTAAAATCTTCATTTTCGTCTTCGTCAAGATCAAAGTCGACAAGGCGGGAAGAAATCGGCTTTGATAAAACTTCATTTTGTTCTCGCTGTCGGAATTCAAAAAAAGATTTTTCAGAAGCAAGAAATCCATCTGACTGACCAGAAGCAGGTCCATAATCCTATATCTGGAAAGAGTTGTACATGACATAGCATCTTGTACAGTCATTTTTGTGAAGAAAAAAAAGTTGGTTTAAACACTGGTTTTAAAGTTGATCATGCTGGTGTGATCTAAGGTTGTAAAAAAAAAAAAAAAAAAAAAAAACAACAACATTTATTGTCAAAATATCTTATATGATCAAGTTCGGAAAAATGTATTGTTAACCTACCATAACTTCCTCCGCTTGTCTAACAAGTTCAGCAGTTTTTGCTTCCAACTCTGCATTCAGACGCCTAGGAAAAGCAAGACTTCATTGTTCAAGTTGTCATACTTTAACAAGTAAGGAAGAGTAAACCACTAAAAATATGAGAAATGTTCTTACATGTATTCTTCCTCTTTACCTAGCAGATCAAGCTGAGGAGGGTTTTTTTGTGGAACCGAGGAGGGACGATGTAGCGTCTTCTCTCCCTTTGGTTTCCCTGTCCTTGGTGATGGAGCTTTCTTGAGCTGACGGAACATAAATGATTAGTTAGTTCGGGGGATCCATTTGTCCATGGAGATTAATCAATATCACACACAGTTTACAAGTTACATTACTCCAGATACGAACAAAAAACCCTGAATCGTTCGAGTAAGGGTAGAACCGAATGAAAAACAGTTTCGTTATAACAACTTTCAAACTACTCTTATCGCAAATCTAGCAACTTGATGTTTCAAGAGTTTAGCTAGCTAGCAAGCAAATTCCAAACACTAAGAGGTATTAATATGTCAATTTTTCAAACAATTCAAAATGTTATGGGTTTATATGGACAGAAACTTGCTACCGTGGCTAGGTAAAATGAATCACTAGCTAACAGATAGCTATGGTATAGGAAGAGACCACGAATGACAGCGAAACGGCGAAAAAAAGATTTGTTAAGCTCTAGGATATTTATTTTTTTACATTAAAATATCTTACCTCTTGGAAAGAGCAACGTCTTTTTGTTTCAGCCATTTTCAGGTTGGATGAGACAAGCGTCGCTGTTGCATAGCAACAGTGCACCGAAACTCGTCCTGTTTTTTTTTTAACTGTAGTTTTAACTCTTGAGACAAGGTGGCTTGCTGAGGTCAGTGGTTGTAATTATCTTCGTTGCTTGAGTCGCATAATGTTATGCGTCTACATTTTGGCATTCGCCTAACTAATTGTTCAAATATATAATAGGAATTATTGTGTTTGACGTTTTCTCTTCGATTCCTGCACAATCTTTTTAATAGTTACATGGTGATATGAAGTCGCAATACCAGGTTCACAATAAAAAATTTCACATGATCAAACGACCTAAAAAATATGAATTATTATCACTCCAATGGCCGATTGAATATTGATATTGTCAGCTAGAAATGACAATTAATGTGCTTGTATTCGAGCATAGTGAATAACGTTTAATTCTGAAATTGTAAATGGAAATTGATTGTGTCAGCTGCACGCGAGCACATACATATGAAATAAATGAAAGTACAGGCACTATCTGTTGTAACCGCGCTCAGTAAGACAAATTAAGAATTTCCCCCAGAACACATGCTATAAAAATAGCGGAATTATACGAAGCAATATAGTTTGATTTCAGGTTAATTGCTATTTAAATAAAAATGATGGTGATATTGTTAATGTCGAAATTCAGAAAAGATGAATGCATTACAAAAATCACCAGTGTTTTGACCCACTAATATCGCTTTTTTCAGCCAGTCGCCTTTGTAATGTTGCAGTTTTCGTTGATGCAATGCGCCTGCGCCACCACTGCCTGGCAGCAGTAGCACTAGCAGCGGTCGTCAGCCTGCTGGTAGCTGTCTTGGTAGCAGCGGAATTCTGAGCGAAGCGTGTTTCCCCCCCCCGTCTCCGGGTTTACTATTATTTTTTTGTACTGGCAAAGCGTTAGATGTTGACTGCAGCTATGCTGTACTATCGTTTCGGCAGGTGGATCTGAGGCTAATTTGCATGCTCGATAAACGGGTGGGTCCGTGATGTACCATAGTCAGGGAATAACTGCTTTCTTGAGGTCCAGGTTGAGGCCTACTTGTTAAAGATACCCCTCTTCCTTGTTGAATTAAATCGTGATGGCTGAAGATCAACAACAACCTGGTCAGCACCAAAAGCCGAATTCGGGAATAGGCTGTTTACCAGCCCTAGTTCCAGGACTACACGGGGAAATAAAGAAAATAAAGAACTCCATTTGGTAAGCACACCACAACTCGGTAGTTGGCCAATTTTATTTAATCGACTGTGGGTTAGCACGATGTTAATAATGTTTGCAATTAATACCCGCCCACTCAATACTATTCGCAATGGACTACAATTGTGTTGACAGATGAGTCGCCAATATCAACCGTGTCTAATTTTCTGTTTATTTTATTATGTTTTTGGTATAGCTAGCTTAAGTAGGTTGCCTTGTAAATTAAATTAAAATTGCTGTATCATCATTTTAACGCATCGCCAACTATAATAAGCCCTGCTGCAATAACGAGTATTTAAACCGTTCCCTAAAATGAATTTATCCATATGAGCCGTGTGTAGTTAGGCAAAATTGACTGCCGTGAGCCCAGGTTGCAGGTTTCTCATTACTATTCCATAGGTAGCCAGTGCATGGCTGACTAGTAGGTCTTTGCGGAATTTTTAATCAAGGCTGGGTTGCTGGCTAGATAAGCACCAAATTTGCTTATTCACGAAAGACTGAAACGACTCGGATAAACTGTTCAATGGTTGGAAAAGTCTCACTCACAAAGAGCTGTTATATTGACTCAAAATGGACCTCAGCCAATATCTTCAATAATTTCACCTATTAATTAAACTAATTGCAAATGTAGATATTTTTATTTGATGCAGCAAACATAGCGAGCCAGCCTGCTGTGTATACACATTTGGAAACATTTCACATCCAGGCAAACATCGCGAATTGCAATATAATCAAAATTGCATTGTAAACAGCGCCCCAAAGCAAGATCATCACGGTTAAAGAAAACAGATGTTGTATCTTAATTCGATGCGGGGAACAGGTATTGATATGTAGGGAATTTAATTTGATCATGCACTGTGTTTGAAGCATCGACGATACTCTATTGGTGAAAACGCTGACACGATTATTTTTGAGTCCTCCCCGTCACCTCCACCCTTTTTGTTAGCGTTTTCATGGATATGCTATAATAAGTAAGAGAAACGTAGCCATTCAGCTGCAGTTATTTGCTCTGGTTTGTGCGGTATCAGATGCCAAAATGGGTGATAATGCCATCAATAAGGGCGATGACACTCCGTAATGCGGTTGACGCCGCGCTTTCTAGTATAAACCGAACGTAGACGGGCTATATTGTCGAATGTCTGTCTCCGTAGGGTATTCACCCAAGAGTGCGTTTGTTTTGCAATCAACCTGCAACTGCTGTCCACTGCATTTTCACTCTTTGTAGTATGTACATTTTTATGTAAGTCGAGTGTACGGTGTTTTTAATGACAAAAACGCGTAAATACCGTCTTTTCGATGGAGAAAATGACAGTTTGTTAAAAATATATTTTTGGTGCATTAGTAATAAAATCATTTCGTGTGTTGTAGGTTGCTTATAAAAGAAACCTAGACATTTCACATGTAAAATCTTTGTAACGTGGAAAAGGTAGCATTATTGTTACTAAATTATTTATTAACTGGGGTGTTGGAGGTAGGTTTGAATGTGCAATGCCTTTGATCGAACAAAGCAGTCGCTCAAACTGATCTTGGTCAAAATACCATTATTTGTAGTTAATGCTAGTCAATATCTCACATTGCACAATTTATCCAAGGACCTTCAGGTTTCCTTATGGCCAGAATGTGTTGGCACTTCAGAACCAAAAAGTTGATCTTCTGTTGAACTACGAGGCTCAAAACACTGTAATGCTTTGCCAGGTTGAGAAAATAAAAATGACCAAGCATGTTGATAAAGTTGAGCTGGGTTGTCTGAAAACGTATCAACATGAAATACTTTTTAGATAAACTATGAGTCCAATATATTTATTTATTTATTTTTTGTCCTTGTGACTAAAATTCTTTTGGGGGTTGTAGACAGATGTTACCCTTTTATCACACTCATATAAACAGTTGTCACTCTCGACAGATGAAGTTAAGTTGGTTCAATTAAAAAAAAGTTTACAAGTACGGTCAATACGTTGCTGTCCCGTGTGGTGTTGAGAAGTTTCCTAAAACTGTATATTGTCTACTAAATGCTGCAGTAAAGGGGAATCGGGGGTCAGTGCACCTAGTTAATTTTTATCATTTAAAAGGCTAGATTAGTTTGAAATAAATTTCATTTTTACTGGAAAGTAATGTCAAGTATAGATCTACATGTAGTTGATAAAAATGGAAACATCCACAGACTATCCGCTGCTATGATATGACATTTTCACCTGCAGTCGGTGTGGTGTAAACGGACAATGGAGTCAGTAAAAGCTGTGGAATTCCTCTAATTCAAAACCGCTGTTGCTGGCCTATCTCCAGACGGTTCCACAAACACTCTCTAGACCGCCATCGTGTATGTGCAGCCTCATTTAAGTACAGGGTGAAGTGCATCTCGTCAAAACGTGTTAGGTTTAGTCCGTCTTCCACTGCTGGGGAGTTTATTGCCAGTTCTCCTGGAAACTTTCAACCTGCAAACACGTGCTGCCAGGATTTATTGTTGGTTAGGGTACATGGTTATGGTCTCCCGCCCCTTATATTTTTCCTTTGCAAATGCATTCATGATACAATGTACAAAAAACTCTGCATACACTTCATCCCGCTCTGGTTCTTGCCAAACCAGACCCCACAAATGCCAGTATGTGCACCGGATTCATTTGGGTTATCATCCTGCAATACCTGCGATGGTTTAGTAGTCCATCTATTAAAAAACTATTTCAAAAGTTTCCTTTTTATTTGATATGCATGAATGTTTTTAATTTTGTAAACTCATTTCAAGCTAAATGAATTTAAGCAGCATATAAAACTGCTTTTGTAACGCCTTTTCTGCTGACATGACTTGATTATGGTTACCGAAATAAAATTGCTCTGTTATTAGTTCTGTGGTTATTAAACTCAGCTTGGCAAGGGGCACAACAGGCATTATGTGTAACGCTGGGAAAATCCATTTCAAATGAGGGTTAAAACGGCTTGTTTGGGGAATTAATGTTTGATAAAGTTATGACTAAGTACTAGATACCACCTTGTAATTTATATAATTTTCCCTTTACAGTTGCTCTTTCATATGAATATGATCTGTCTATTAATAGCTGTCAGGTTAGCTTCAGTATCAGCATAGATAAGTGAGTGTTTGTCCAGACTTCCACTGTATCATGCCAGCTAACTCCTCTTTGTGAGAAGGCAGTTCACCACATTATTATAAATGTGTATTTGTTAAAAGAGGAATGTCCACAGATACGGTCTAAAGTGTTTTGTAACATACTCTTTCATTTAGAGATGGCTTCCCAAAAGCCGGGTAGCTTTGTAGTAGTTAGTGTTGTATTATCAGTGTCTTTCTGAACTTTCTAGCAAGCCCTTATGAATGTTGTGAAATGTTTGACAATGCAAAATTTGAATTTATTTTTGAATCAGTGTTGTAAGTATGGTGTAACTTCTTTTGCTTCAGTTTTACCTGCTAACTAAATAATATAAACGTAAATAAATGTAGCCACTTGCGAACATTGTTAGAAGCTAATTAGTTAGCTGGGCAATAATTTCAGGGGGAATATGTACGGCAGGGTCGTATCGGTTAAGTTTGCTGGCTAACTAGCTACCTACAAACCTCATGCTTTTTGAAGAATGTTTCCGGTCGGTTCTCTTGTTGTGGGGTTTTCGTCTTTTAAAGGTGACTCTTCTTTTACACACACAAGCTGTCTTGTACCCAGGGGGAGGCTATTTTTGCAATTGGACTCGTTATTTCAGCTTCTTCATACACACACAATGATCCGAACGTTTTAGAACGTTCCAGGTAAACAAATTGCCCGTTTGAAAATCTGGTTTTCCCCAAAGAATTATTTTGTGATGGAATATTTGTAGGCATGGCCTATTTTTATTTTATATTTGACAGTTAAAAATAAGCCTGAAACTATACGCGCACCACTTTAATGTGTTTAAATTGGTACTTTCTGTAAGCAATCCCCTGTGTATAAACATCTGGATGATTACTAACTTGCCACAGGGAAACAGTTGGCATGGTCCCTTAGGGTCCAGCAAGTATTAACAAAAGTCTACCAAGTTGTTGTTTATATACTTCTAAATAAATGTAATGTTTATATTTGTTTTGTAAAAGAGTTGACATTAGACTTTATTATTCATAGAAAATTGTAATAGAAAAATGTATTTTGATGTATAGTATTTGACCAAAAATCCATTTAATTTAGCCAAGAAGTAAGTGTTAAAGACTACGTTTACAAATGTTTAACCTCAGTAATTACTGTTTATGTTGATCGTGGCATGTCGCTATGTTAATTTGAAGTTTTAATTGCTTACAGTCTGTCTTTCAGTACCCCTCTTGCCCTCTTCCTTCCGGTTATTGATTTTAAAATTAAATTTTTGTGTGAATGCAGACACCTGCCTATCCTTGAACCGTTTGATTGTTTTTTAAAGACAGGTGTAAGCATCTGCATTGTGATTCATATAGAATAATCTGCAGGACCAGCCTCGCGTTTAATTTCACATTGAACGATCATTAACTGGTTTTAAGACGTGTCTGCCCTGGTATAATGTTTCACCCTAGGTTCTGCTTTCATGTGAACCTCTGGGGTAGTGTAGGAGTCTTAATGTTTTGCTTTTCAGTCTGCTTGGCTGTGTAAGCGAATGGTATTCAATTGAAAGGATGGATGAAGAATTGAGTGGGTGCACTGGACATTTTACAACGTGTTCTATGGGTCACTTTTCCTTAATTTAGACCTGCATGTGGATGTTTTTAAATTTTAATTTAGCTTTTATGGACCTATATTTAATGTTATGCATGTTTTACTGTCTATGGGATCGGAAAGGAAAGGAAGGCCTTTTTTAAACAACAAGCATACATGCATGTTTACTTGCAATATCTGGTTACCAAAATATTTATCTGTAACTTGATATTTACCCCTCTGCTCCACTTCAAAGGGAGTTTTTCCAGCTTATTAACACTAATTATACATAATAGTAAAAGACAATTTAGTCCTTTTCTAACGCGCTCTAAACCATCTAAAATGTATCATTTCATTAAACCAAGACGGCCGAAAGGGAATAAATATAAGAAGCCGTCTTTGTCCTCATAACTTAGTGATTACTCTGTGTCTGTAAGTGTCTGTTAAATGTCATCGTGGTATTTTAAAAACATGTTTGGAGCCGTTTCGTTATGATGTGCCGCTAAATGTAAAGTGAAAACGAGAGGTGTTTACTATTTCTGTAGCAGGGATTACCGACAACAGGCATGTGTGGACATGCGGCAAGGGCATTGATCAACTACTGCACTGAAAAATGAGCAGTTTATTAATCCCGCTGCTTTTCCGAGTGCCAGCAGTGTAGAGGGTGGGGTGTGCTGGTGCGCTAACGTTGTACATTATATTGGAGCACCGCGGTTTTGCCAGTAGCTCCGTTACAATAATAATAAGTGTTATTTCCCCATGAACTTGTAAAATATACGTATAATGTGCCTTAAATGTGCAGTGTTTATGTGTATTTATCTGCCTAAGAAAGTCAGACTTCTCTTGTGGTTATACCCGCAGGTCTAAATACACAGCGGTAATTTGCCTGTTGATTTATTGCAGGAATGTTAATGTAGGAAAGTATGGTTAAAATGTATGGGAAGGCGTTGTTTCTTTGCGCGTTTTGGGTTTTGTTTCACTTTGTGCCTGCCAAACCACACTATTGTTGTGCACATTTATGGTGCTGCCACTTCCATCCGCGCTGTGATCGTCTTGTTTCTGAGGCTGTTAGTTTGGATGCAGCCCTTGTTGATATTTATTGGAAACTTTGTCTGGCCAGCGTTGCATGACTGTTAGGGCGTGAGCGTTCCTTTGGATGTTCAGTGCATGCGTCAGTACTTGCGAGTCGCGCTTCATTTGAATGGAAAGGAACAAACATTTTCTTCTGAAATCGAGCTTTGATGAATGTGCAGCCTGGCTAAATTGTAAACACTCCGCTGTATTATGGGCACGGAGTTTAATAGGACTTAGTTTGCGCGGTTCATTTAAGAAGATGATGCTAACATGTAAACACATGTTGTTGGTTTCAGATAGCTTTCCCATGCTTGTTGGAAAAATGCTTGCATTTGTAAATGTTAGTGATCGGAAGATGGTTGACTTTAGTTGTGGCTACTTATCTTTTTACATTTTTTTAAATGATGGGTGTTTTACTGTATTTTATTTACTTTGGTTCACAGAATGCATAAAACGGAAAAGTTTTGTTTGTCCAGTGCCTCCATCGTAACCTTTGCTTTTGAGCTAATTCAGTCAGGAATTGTCACTTTGCACGTAGCATGTGTAAGTTTGAGGTTTAAATTTTTAACCTTGCAGATGGAAAATGAAAACGAAAACTGGAAATTTTAGGTGTAGCCTCAGTGTGGAAAATTTTAATGTTGGTGATTTATAAATTTTCCTTCATTTAATGAAATTATTCATACGCATACCAGAGGGGGGAAGGTATTGGTTATTGGAAAGGTACAAGTGCTAAGAAATGGTATCAAGCGAGGCTAATAGAGCATTGAGTAATTGCATGAAATGCAGCAGGTTTGCGAAAGGGAAAGATTATAAAAATGTTTACTTAACGTTGGCAGGCTGGTCTTCTCACATTTGTTGAATGCTCGGTGATGGGATGGAAAGGGAGGCCCGCAGTGGAGAGAAAGTGTTCAAGAGATTTTAGCCTGCAGCAGAACAGGAACATGAGAGAATTGAATGTATCACAATGACAAAACCTCAAATTAACACTTAGATAAAAATGTTGCTGGACACAAAAGGCAAACCTGGGAATTTCCCATGAAATGAAGTTTAAAAATAGGGGGAACTGGAGCACACGTGTGTTGAAGAACTGCAGAACGGAGTCTGAATCGAGTGGGTTTTACTGGTAGTCTGGTTTGTATGGTGGTTGGTGTTCTGCGTTTGGTGGCCCGGTAAATTCCACCAAGATGCTTTGGCATGGGTATGAGGGCCACCGCTCTTGTCTTGCCTGGTTGTAAAAAATAAATGAATAAATAAATAAATACTACAAATGCCTCATTCACCCAAAATCATGTAATGTGGCGTGCATATTTTGTGGCCAACGTTATAACGGGTCAGAGTTAGTTTCCCAGTGAAAGAAATGCCTCCTGTCTCTTGCTCTTTGAACCAGCAGAGGGGGTTTCGGCTGGCTTGGATTCTGATGCAGATTTATCAAATGCCAGGTTTAGCTGCTTCGGTTGGCAAATGTGTTGTCGTATGATTGGACAATGGTGCAGTCGTTGTTCTGATAAAATACAACATCTTTGTGATTGATGCTGTTGATAAAAAAAAATATTATTATTATTTTTTTTAAAGTCTAAATTACTTTTGCGTTCACTTCTCTTAACCTTAAGTGAGCAGAATTAAAATGGAGGGTCCGGGTTGGTTCACTTTTCTGTGAAGCTTGGAGTGGGGGGGCTCGTTCGGGCAAAGCTGTGTGTGTTCGAATAGGGGGGAAATCTGATAAAATGGGAGGGAGGAGATGAAATCCCGGCACAATGTGGATGAATATCTTCAAAGAGAATTGTAAATGAGCTTTACTGCTTGCAAACATGGAGTCAATTTCACTAGACATGTTCCTCCAGTATATAGGCTAACGCCGCCGTTGCCATGGCAGGCCGCCTTTGTAATCGAGAATAGAATATTTAAGATGCTCTTTGAAAAAAGATTTCTACCCTTTGAAGGAAAAAAAACAAAACAAGGAATAACAGTGAAGATGGAGGTTGACTGTATCATGGTTACATATTGGATAATTAATGTTATGTTATTTCTTACTTTAGTGAAATGAAAGCGGTTATAGCTGGTGAGTTTTCCCACTCTTCAAACAGGTACTTAACCAATAGCCTGGGCTGAGTGGTTGAAGAGGAAACAACGTGTGCCTGTCATTTAAACCCAACAGCGTTCCCGTCCGCTGTTTAATTCAGGCTTCTCTCTTAATTTTAATAGGCCTTCCAGATAAACACACATCAAGAGGGGAGTGTGGAAAAGAGTGGCTTTGATCGCGTTGCTGTGGAGACTCCAGAAACCGCGGCTTTAATGCAGTGTGCGTTCAGACACGCTCCACAAACATACAAAGAGCACACGTTGACGGAGGCCTTTTTTATTAGCCTTTAAACTAATGTGGCGCACGCCGTATCGATCTCTGCTGTGTTGAAGGCAGAACTGCGTATCGCACCCGAAACGATGCTTAACTCATCCAATTCATGCTTCTCATACAAGTCGATTGAATAAAAGTGGTGTTGACTGTTTTACTGTGCGTGCAGACATGATGAATTTCCCCAGTCCTGTAAAGTTCCGCGTCCAAGCTTAAGGAACACCTTTATGTCAGAACTTTTATTCTGCAGTATTATTTGAATCTTAGCATTTTGTCTACCTATTTTTGGTATGTTTTTCTAATGAAAACCTGAACTCAAGCGCTGTTGGGTGTACACTGCCAAATTACTCCCAGCGAATCACTACGGTCCTCCCAGGTGTAGTCCTGAAGATGGTATTTATCGTGTTTAACCCTCTGACTGGCAGTGTTGTTGACTGAAAAAAAATATGAATTACAATATGTGGTATGGTAAGGCTACAATCAATTCTGAAAACGTCTTTAAAAAAACCAAACTCGCTTGCTCCACAACTAGCGTATCCAATGGAAGTGAATGGAACCTCATGTCCGGTCAGACAAAAGCTTGGCCGTCAGATGGCAGTACAAGCCGTCTTTCATCTTAAGCGGACCGTTTAGACTGTTCACCCGAGTTTACGTCCGCCCCACAGCCACGTCCGTCCCCTCCTACCTTCAAGTCCCTCCCCGCCCTCTCGTTCAGGCCGAGACTCCTCCACTCCCCGGTATTTTCGCCGGAGGTTTCAGTCTTAATTATCGCTACATCCAGCGCTAAATAGCACCGCCGTCGCTCGGAATGCTGTGCTGCACTCTGCATGGGGGGAGGAGGAACGAGGGCCCGAAATCCTGGCCCGTTTGGCTGTCTCTCTGTCAGTGTTTTCACCCTTTAGTCACTTAAAAAAATCAAGTCCCAGTTATATTGGCATTGCGAGTGTGCAGTGTACATAGATTCTGAGGATTTGTGTTTTGGTTCATGATAGGTGCTCCAAAATAATCTTGATATTCAAATTTGATGTAATAATAATATTTTAAAAGGCCATAGAATTGTCCGTAACGGGTAACTAATTACATGATTTTTTTCAATTTCTGTTTTCTTGAAATCCGTTTTCTGAAACCACATGTCTAATTTGGGATCGCTGGGAGCCGGAGCCAAACCCGTGTGACGGAACCGGTCCAATTTCTAAATTTCCTTTAGGCCTACACTTTATTATTGTATGAGCAATGCACTTGAAATTTCTTTTCAATTAGTAATTTTAGTTCAGAAATTGCTGCTTCTATTGAGATGCTGTTTACCAGTGTTTCACAAAGACGCACACACGGTATGTTCGGAATGTATTTTGAGGAAAATTCAGTAATTCTCAGAAATTTCCAATGTGCGTGGCCCAAGTCAATGCTGAATCTCGGCAGTATTTGAACTAAAGTACTCCTATTTTCACCATGGCCAAAGTCAATGCTGAATCTCTGCAGTATTTGAACTAAAGTACTGGTGGTTTCACCATGGCCAAAGTCAATGCTGAATCTCTGCAGTATTTGAACTAAAGTACTCCTAGTTTCACCATGGCCAAAGTCAATGCTGAATCTCTGCAGTATTTGAACTAAAGTACTGGTGGTTTCACCATGGCCAAAGTCAATGCTGAATCTCTGCAGTATTTGAACTAAAGTACTCCTAGTTTCACCATGGCCAAAGTCAATGCTGAATCTCAGCAGTATTTGAATTAAAGTACTGGTGGTTTCACCATGGCCAAAATTCAATGCTGAATCTCGACAGTATTTGAACTAAAGTACTGGTGGTTTCACCATGGCCAAAGTCAATGCTGAATCTCAGCAGTATTTGAACTAAAGTACTGGTGGTTTCACCATGGCCAAAGTCAATGCTGAATCTCTGCAGTATTTGAACTAAAGTACTCCTAGTTTCACCATGGCCAAAGTCAATGCTGAATCTCAGCAGTATTTGAACTAAAGTACTGGTGGTTTCACCACAGTTGAAGCTGCAGAGTGTTTTGATCGTTTTGTGTGTCTCTAGCTCTAGCTGTGGTTCAAGCAGTTTGGTCCAGGTGAGTCGATATTGCTGTATCTGATATACCTGTTGGTTCAGTGCCTGGTATTATACCTGAGATACTACACCCTGAAATGTACACACGTTTCTTAGAAAAGTAAGATCTTCATTGCTATTCAGTTGTACTTAATGGCGGACCAATCCTCCTTACGTTGGCTGAAAAATATGATCACTGGCTTTAGTGTCTAAAGCCACTTTAATTCCAATGGGATTTAGTGGAGTTCCAGATACGCTCGCAGTGTTCTGGGGCCGGGTTTCGGTTTAACGTAAGGGGCGCGGGAGAACCGGCGATGTCCCACACTTCCTTCCCGAGCGGGTCGTTTAGAGAAGAACGTCTTTGGTGCCGTTGCTGTCCTAGCGGGCTGCTGCCTGCCGTTGCTATGGTATACAGAGAAGTGGGAGGCGGCATCCTTTCCCGCCACGGTCATGCCGAGTGCCTACACAGCCAATGGCTGGACCTCCATGCCTTCTCCACAGTGCGGAGATGATCCGTCGTAGTTGGAAGAGCTACGATGGGACTTTGCAGATGGGACTGGCTCTTCCTCTTGGGGTGCTTGAGGAAAAGGCAACTGCCCCGTCCCTATACGTTTAAAAAACATGCCGCCGAATACTTTGCTCGTCGTTAGTTTATTTGGAAAGATCTATTGGGCGCTGAGTATTTAGGACCTTGTCTGGGTTTCGGTGAGTATTTAGGACCTTGTGCAGGTTTCGGTGTGCCTATTTAAAGGAACCCAGGCTGGCTGCAGGGAGAGCCACAATTGCCGATAAAACTTGATTTTCCTCTTTCGATTTTATGACCAAAATACCAAGAAGGCCGATATCAGTGTTCGGGCTGGGAATCTCTCGGCTATGGGTTCTACGTGTAGTTTTAGGTCCGAATCCAAAGTGACTGACCCAGACGGCAGATTGACTTCAGCAGGGCTTTTATTATCTTTAGTTATCTGGCAGACATGCTTATCTATCTAGGGCGACAAAGCATTAGAATGTAAAGTGCAAAGCAACAAATGCAATTTAAATTCAAAACGCAAACATAAATTACTAACGCCAAACACAGGATACAGTGCTGTTGACAACCTTGTTACGCGCTAAAGCTTAGCAATTCAATCTAAGTAACAATTGGGCCGTTTAGAAATCTGTTTAACCTGAACCCACTGTTACGATGTCAAGAGATAATGCTCTAAGTATTTGTTGGTACATATGGAACCCGTTTCTATGGGGGTAATGGGGGGCAAAAAAAGATTGAGACGGCAGGAGTGGTTGGGTTCATGTGATTTAACCAAACGATCATGTAGCAAACACACCCGCATACGCTCATGTCTTTTAGATGAGGGCTGTCAGTCTGTGTCTTCAGCTTTGGATCTGCAGAATTCTCACTGGGGGTCGGGGCTTTATTTTGGCAAGTTTTGTGGATAGCCTACGACCGTTTCACATGCACGTTTCCCAAGACATCCGCTGTAAAGCCGAAATCTAAAGTCGCGGTTGTTTGTTACACTGGCTGTCTGTCGTCCTGAGAAAATCCCTCGACACATAAGCAGCACGCACTGCGCTGTATGAATGACTGCTGATATGACCGCCCAGCGCGGGGACAGGGTGGGCCAATAAAACCCCTCCTCGTCAGTGTTTTGGAGCAGTGGGGTTGGGGGTTGCAGCTTGGCGTTGGTGCTTAAAGGCTTTGGTGGCTAAGTAAAGCCCTGTCAGGTGTCGGCACTTGTGGGGTGTTTTATGGCTGCAGGACGCTGGTGGCTTGGATTGAAGGTGCTACAGGAGACGTTTCAAAGAGCTCACTCACCAAGCCACCCCTAATAAACTGGCTGATCAAGTCTGGGACTTCGGCCTTAATCTTTCCTAGAGAGAGTTTAGACAGTCTTACTTGGCCGTTATAAAAGCCTTATCTGTCCAGGCTCGCCTAGTAACAATCTGATAAACCCGAGCTGCCCAATCTCTGCTAGTGACCAACCAATCAGATCTGACCTGCCTGGTATCGCTGGGTAACATCAGATTTTGTCTACAGAATGTGACATGGTGACATGGTAACAGAGTAAAAATCGGCTTGGGTACCTAGTAACAGCCACATATACCTGATCAGTCCATTCTCACCTGGTAACAGCCTAATAATATGGGCCAACAACTTCACCTGCCAGGATTCACTTGGAACAACAACCTTTTGGTCGTTAAACTCCTAATAGGTGTGTAGGCGTATGGTTTCATTTATTGCAGTTAGTGTCGTTCCTAGGGGGGGAAAAAAGGATGCTTTATTTGACTATTTTTTTTAATGCCGTCAGGCAAAAAAAGAAAAACATTAGTATATATTTATCTCTAGTGTAGGTTAAAAGCGACTACATTTAAATGTTTTTAAATGGATTATTTCTGTGTACATAAAGGCAATTAAGGGCTGGTGTAATCAAACTCTTGACTGCTTTGCCAGTGATGGCTTTTGGTTGAACGTTTCCTGTGCTTCCATCAGCAGGTATATGAAATATACTAGCCTATGGGACATTATTGTAGTCCATAACAGGGCTTCACTTACATTGCATCCAATAAGGATAATGTGCATTAAGTTCATCTTTCTGGGTTCTTGCTGGCGGATATACAACAGCGCTAGCTTTTTTCTATGAAATAGACGAGCACACAGGAATACTAATTACCTGGCCTGTTTGGCATTTTAGGCTAAAGTCAAATCCTTTTATTGTGAAAGTGTGGATTAGTCAATCTACCCTGGAAAAATTCTACGTGGCGTTTCACATCGATGGGCCATTCTGAGACATTTCTGCATGCTTCGCTCAGGAAATTAGGTCAACGTGAAGATTGGGCAGGTTGGTCAGTGTACATTACAGTAGCAGACAACTGCCTCAGAGCTCAATGTGGGAGTGTTGGGGACTGAGCCTTGGGGAATTATGGGATGATTGACCAATCGCTCTCAGCCGGTATGCTGTAATATCACTACCAGCGAGAGACGATAAAGTGAAGGCAAATCTCCTCCATCGCCGCTGCACAGATCACATGCTGGTTCACGGAAACTCCTGGTGCTCTTTCTGCAGACACTGTATTCCGCCACGGCCACAGAGACGTTCTTAGAGACGTCTGGTGTCTGATGCTGTAGCCGTGCTGTACAACCCCCCTCACCCCCCCAACGCACACGTGTGAATAAAACGTTGTGATCCTGTGTGGTTAAAATACATTGGTTGTGATCTGGGGGGAAGGAAAGGATGGGGTCTCATTCTTCAAATTCTGTTGGTATTTTGTATGTGTTAAAGTTTGTCACTAAAGTTGCAGATCTACTGTACTTATTTTCTGTTTTTCCACTCTTTACAGCAAATCCGTACAATCAAAAGTGGACAACATTTTGGTGAGTAATTAAACGTTTTCTAAAGGTTCTGACTATTTATGTAAAGAATATGTAATGAAGGATCTTCTGAGCGTAATATGGGAAAATAACCATGGTTTGATTAAAAAGGTATTTTGATATCACAATGTGCTTGTCCTGTGTTAGTGTCCGTTTTAGAAACTGATGACCGTCTATAAGATTTCACTTTACTAACAATCTCTTGTTATTCTCCTGAAATTCGTGGTGTTGGTGTTGAGGGGCCACCATCAGAGAGTGTGTGGTGTTGAGGGGCCACCATCAGAGAGTGTGTGGTGTTGAGGTTCCATCATGCACACAGATATTCTGAACTGCTTATTACAGGTTCATTGGCAGTTCTAAGTTAAGTTGTACTGCAATAGAAGGAGCAAAATTGAATACGATTGTTGTTTTTGCTTTAGGGTATTACAAGTTCATCGCTTCAGTAATCATGAATTATAAAAATACGATACTATATTCTGCACTTGAATTTTGGTGATTTGGGTTTTGTCAGTTGTTCTCCATTTAAAGCAATCAGTAATTACTATTCTTAATTACCATTTCATGCTCAACTAAGCCATTGCATGTGAACACATCAGCTGACCATTATGATTTACCATTCATAAACTGCTGTGGTAAGTACATGGTTCTGTGCGGACAGGACGGAATGGAAAACGACATTCATACACTAGCTTAGCAGTTTGTGTGGGAGTAATGCAGGTGCAGTGTATAGCATACACACGTGGGACGTTTGGTAGGCCTTCCCTTTTCTCCTTTCTGTACAGCATGAGTGGGGCTTCAGTAGTGCAGTCAGCTGGCCTAAGCGTCAACGTCCTGAAGTAGTCTGAAAACGCACCATTACAGGCCGGTTGGCCAGACTGGCATGTTTTTATTTATTTAAATATGTGAAAATGTGATGTATTGGGGATATGCCTAATTTCCACTTTCACACCCGGTTAAATGTCCTCCTTTCTCTGGGTAACGATTAGCGAATGACTAGCTGGCGTCAATCCTGTGCATTATATTGGCCCATTAGTGTGCGTGTGTGCGTGCGTGCCTGAGTGTATGTGTGCGTGCGTGCGCAGGTATATTTAGTTTATACAATTTCACATCTTGTCTGTATTTCGGCATGTAAAATGCAGTTCTGCCGAAAAACATAAGTAATTTTGGGATAGTGTGGCCTTCAAACTCCAAGTCTAAACAATGAGTTTTAGAATTCGTAGTTTCAGATTATATTTGATGCTATGGATAAATGAATCGATGGGATTCTGGTGCGACACCCAAGGACTACATTCAGTAAAGCCTTTGTGTGTTTGAATTAACTTGCTGGCTTTCTTTGAATGCACACAAATTCGCTTTCGCGTTAAACTGGAAAAGTCTTTTAAAATTAAATTGAGAAATGCAGGATATTTTGTCTGATTTTTACATCGTACTGGAAACTTCAGTTGTGTGCGTAAGTGTGTGCTGCACGTTTCTCTACAAGCTTTTAGACAAGAAAAAGAGTGTTTATTCTCGATTGGTGGGAAATTGTTAAATGCTTTTAAAACTACATTAGAGAAGTGTGGTTGAATTAGACTGCGAGGAGAGGTATGCTGAGACAGGGATAAGACCAAAGGCTGTTCTTCTCAAAGGGAAAGGGGGGTTGGGAGAGGCGAGGAGGAGGGGTGCTTCTGTGCCGTTTTGCTGAACGTAACTAAGGTTAAATAAATACACGGCCGTGGTTTGGGAGCTTTACTCGCCCTTAATCGTTGTATTGGGGTTTATCTGGCTGACGGGCACACGCTCTGACGTGCCAAACTCTCAGAATTGTCCTGAAGGCAGGGCATGTCTCAAAGGGGGCTAATGACCTCTACTCTCTGCGACGTTCTTGAGTGGCGCAACCTCGGCCGTTGCCTTGCATCAGCATCAGTCATTAAAGTTTGATTTCAGAGTTGTATTACACATGTTATCACACCTTCTGTGTTATCACCACTCTTCCTTTAAAAAAATGAAGAGGGCTTGTAGAAGCACCTGACGTCTTGCATTTTGTGTTTTTGGAAAGTATTTATATCGTTTTCATTTGCTGGATGGATGTTTTTATTCCATTATCAAACTGCAGTTGTACAAAGATTTATATGTATTTATGTGTTTGTATTGATTATTATTTTGTCAGCCCACCAAAATATTAATGAGAGGGAACTGGGAAGGACCTCTCGGATTATGAACATTAGTATACATATGTGATTTGAGGTGTGAAGTAAGTTTAGATCTGATCTGGCTTAGGTAAGATTGATAACGAACTTGTCACTTCAAGGATTACGGATGTTGTGGACTTTTTAAAACCAACAGACAGAAGACCATTTGTAGCGGGCGGCACGGTTTGTGAAGTTGTGGAGTTTTGTGTTCTCTTTCACTGAATAAAAATTTGGAATTGCCAAACGTGCTGACGCCTGTCTGCTTCCAGCCACACCACCTCCACTCCTTGTTACCCCAGAGCCAGCAGTCTGTTTTCAGCTACGCGGTTTCATAGGTGCGCTGCGTTATTCTCCAGCCGAGGAAAGCGGTAACCGAGTCGCGCAGGGAAGGCCTGCGCCGTGTGCCGTGCGCCGTGCGCCGTGCACCAGGCCCCGGGCGCCGGGCTCGCTGAAACTTCCCAAGGGCAAATACCCAGGGGGCGTGGCCATCTCCATGCACTGCGCTCTGCTGCTACGCTAATGGGACGCGTGTCAAAGCTAACAAATTATTAAATAATGTAGCAGTGCTGAAACTGAACCCAGGAAACAGACTTTTAAAATTTAGAAAACGTCTTATTTTGATGAAGTACCCCCCGTGTTTAAAACACTGGTTTAAAAATTCTGGCCAAATTCACCGCACACATTAATATGCTAATATATCGTTCAGTTGCACTTTGTGCTAATGTCATGCTAATGTCCAATGTCCTGTCTTTCACAAGACCCACTATCTCACGACCCACTAGAAGCTGGGCGTGTTAACCAGGGCTGTCCGGAGTGCGTTGGGCCTGTGTGTGAGCCGATGGGGCCATGCCCATGCGTGATTTCTGCGCCCGTCTCCTTCCGCAGCGCTATATTCTGTGCTGGCAGACGACCGGCAGGCCCGGAGGGAGGCGATTGTGAACCTTTTAAAAAAAGAAAAAAAAAGAATGTATTTACTCCCCCCGCCCCCCCCGCAGCGTACACACCACACTTCCACTTCTCAGTGGCTGATAGCTTCAGCCATTCATGAGCTCATGTTCCCCTAGCAACAAAGAAGCGAATAGAAAAGATGGGGTGAGGAACATCTATTCTTAGAAACCAATTGAAATGGGTGGGGAAATCCAGGGGGAAAGGCATTCTGGCACTGTGTCAGCACGGCTCAGTGGGTCAGCGTGGACGCTCGCCGTCCGTCTCGGGGAATAGTTCAATATATTTCTGCTTTCCAGCTTTGAGAGGTTGTCTCACACGACCCGGAAACCCCGCCACTCCCTTTCAGTCTGTCTGCCTCTGCGCGGTGGTTTGATCCAGGACACGTCTGTGTCTGTGTCTGTGTCACAGCCGTGTGCGGTACGTTAGGGTTTCTTCACAGTTATCCCGGGTTCAAGCGAGCAGTAAGCTAGTGTTCCTTTTGATTGTGATTTCTTCCCTCTTCCAGTGTCAAATGTATGTGGTGAAGAATGTGACGTGAATGTTAACTATGGGACTGGATGTACCCAAGCTCAGTTTTTTAACTGAAGGCTTTTTTTCTGTGTAAGTAAATAACATGGCATGTCTGCTGTTACACCCTGCTCAGGCTGAGGTTGTTAAAACGCTGCCCCTCTTCAATATGCTCCCCGGAGCAGACACCGTGAAAACAAAAGCCTGTTTATGTGGGCTTAACTGTCCGTTCTGGTCGCCTACAGATTAGGTATTTCTCGGATTAATGTTACCTCAAATGACTTCTACTTTGGGAGCAGGAGAAGGGGAGGGGGGCGGGGGGGTGTAAATTCCCCGGGAGAGTGGATCTGATTTTGAAAACTAAGTTATGATCGGTAAGATTTATAAACGACAACCTTCCAGAATCTGACTGAGCTGTGACTGTTTTTTTTAATTGTATTTTTCCCAAAATTTCTGAACCATTGCCATGTCGTGGTTTTATGATAATTTAGTGTGTTGGTAAGGTGACTGGATAAACAGCATAAAATGAACAATTGTGCCGTGTGTGAAAGCTTTGTGCTTTTTTTTGTGTGTGTTGGTATACACTGCACAAGTGTTTTTTTCCGAAAATGTGTTTCTAGAAAACGCATGATTTCCGGTGTATTTGTACGCCTGGTTCATGGCACAGCTTTTCATTTGCTAGGGGTTTCATTTAATTGTAAAATTTTATATATAGCCCTCTAGACCAGCGTTGGAGACGCATGCCTAGAGCCAGATTCTCTTGTCTGCGGCGTCCTACTCTAGCAGAATTTAAATCATGCCTGCCCCTCCCAATTATCTTCCGTATTCCCTTTGAAGCAGAGTACTGGAAGCTCTGTTTGCTTAGCTCTGGGGCTAGCCAGTCTGTACGCTGGCTTTTAACAGGCGCCCACTATCACTATGTGAACGGTAAGGAGCAAATGAGATCAGACTGCGTAAACACTCAAGCTGTGTTCTCAACTCGACACTCTCATGCTTGTACGTTTCACTCATTTGCATGTGCAGCCGGTTTACAGGTGTCCGTTATTCTAGAGGTACCCATGTGGACGGCTCGTCCAATCTGCTCTGCCTCTGGACTTTAAGCCCCTCCCACTGTGTGACACCTGGCAGCTAAAGGCACCAGCTCTGTTTCTCCAGCCACACACTCCATCCACATAATTAATTCATAGATATTTTAGGTTGGATTGTGTGGTTTTTTTGGGAGGCGGTCCCCCTGTCAAATCACAGAGAAAAAACACGGGTCACAGTGACCGTGTGTGGTCCCTTGTTTTGGACTTTGGACTTTGCGTCTTTCGAATAACAAAAATATTTAATAAAGAATTGTTTGAATTTTAAAAATTAAACTTGTCTCTGTGCCAGGTCTGTTGCTTTTACACTGTTGGGGAACCCTGCAACACTAATTTACAGCAACACTAATTTGACAACCGCCACGCCACGCTTATGCTGATTGTGCTGAAAACAGTCCAAGAGAACATTTGTTTACTGTTTGACGCTGCCTAGACTGTGTCAAACATTGCCTCGTTTCACACTGATGCCATTGCAGATGGGTATTGGCAAAACTGTTACCCACTGAATCACTAAGATGATTAGTGAAAATGCAAGTCTAAATGCACAGAACCTCTTCCATAATCTGGAATCTTATTTTCTAGCTATTTTTGTAGTCATAAAAATAGCATGTTTTGAAGAGCGCTCAGTGCACACGTTGGGACCAATATGGTATGATTCATTTCTAATATAAAACGTAATGTAATATTATATATAAAGTTGATATGAGGGCGTTTTAAAAAAGGAGAGATCAGTCGACAGGGTCTAGACACTTAGTCTTTGTCATGTCAGAAGCAGAAGCAAAAGACTGAGCGTTCAAAATGTTCTTTTTTGTTGTTGTTGTTGTTGTTGTTTTTACAGCAAGATGTGGAGAAGTTTACAGACATTGAAAAACTCTACCTCTACCTTCGGTTGCCTTCTGGGCCCAGCAATGGCAATGAAAAAAGGTGATTTAATCTCAACTCTCCAAAGTTTTATTTTATTTATTTATTTACTTTTTTTTTAACCCATTTTTCTATATTTCACCTACCATTTCATTTTCTATATTGGGAGATAGAATCAACATGTTCTAATTGAGTGAACAGAATGTTTAATGAGACGTTAAAACAGGGTTGAATTTGCTCTTTTAGCTCGTCTTCTCAAGGGCATGTGTAAAAGGTTTGCAGTATGCCCCTGTCTGATGTGTTATTACTCTGTGTGATGTGTTATTACTCTGTGTGATGTGTTATTACTCTGTGTGATGCCACGCATTATAATGTAAATCCACAAGTTTAGTTTATTTTATTTTCATATTGCCTCTTAGACATAAATAGTCCTTTAACTTTTTAAGATTTCTTTTATTTTTTAATACAAAGTTCATTGTGTGTGTGTGTGTGTGTGTGGCGGTAATTAGGCTAATACCTAATCTCAGCCCAACTTTTGAAATCTTTTCCCCTCTTGTAGATAAAAGCTTTCCCTTGAGTACTTTAAAGCTTTTCTACCCTGACTGGACTTCTTCCCTATCTTAGTTATTTACACCCAGAACTTTTACACCTCGTGGTCCAGCTAGGAAGTTCTGCTCTTGGTGAATTGTATGGATTTTTCATTTTGTCTGTACAAAATTGTTAATGTCAAAATAGGCCCAGTTTCTCTGTTTTTATTGCCCTTGACATTGGCGTACGAATGTTTTCATTTTAATAACATAAAGGATTATTAGTAATGCATACTTTACAATACCCAGCTTTATTGTTTTAATTTTAATAACATAAAGGATTATTAGTAATGCATACTTTACAATACCCAGCTTTATTGTTTTAATTTTAATAACATAACGGATTATTAGTAATGCATACTTTACAATACCCAGCTTTATTGTTTTAATTTTAATAACATAAAGGATTATTAGTAAT
>JAOYSI010060303.1:44403-59021 GCA_025775065.1 Hiodon alosoides
CAGCCAAGCACAATCAGGGTCTGGAGAACAACAGGCAGAGCAGCAGCAGCAGCAGCAGCAGCAGCAGCAGCAGCAGCTTCATCTGGAAGAGCAGCTGGACCAAACCCAGACTCAGCTACTGACTCAGGAGCTGCAGCAGCAACAGCAGCTGGACTTCAACAGCACCGTCAAGGAGCTCCTAGGAGAGGAAGGCCTGGATCCAGGTTCCCAGCTAGTAGGCCAGGTGGCATCGGAACTGAACACTGTAGCGTCTGAGTTCTCCAGCGACATCGGATTGACCTCTGAGCTTTCGAGTAGCATAAACGACCTGAATACTTTAGACACAAACCTGTTGTTTGACCCTAATCGACAGCAGGGTCAGTATGAAGATTCTACACTGGAGGAACTGAAGAATGACCCACTTTTTCAGCAGATTTGCAGTGAGACTGTGAACTCTGCAGGCTTTGACTGGCTAGAGAGTAAAGACCAGCCCACAGTGGAAATGTTGGGTTAATGGGTTTTTTGTTGTTGTTGTTGTTGTTGTTGTTGTTGTTGTTGTTTGGTTGAATGACTGCTTGTGTGTGTGTGTGTGTGTGTGGTTTTTTTTTAAACCATCTCTGTTTGTAATTATTCACGTTAGTATTCTATAGCACACTCCAACATGAATCTGGACACAGCGATATTTGTCCAGTGAAAAGTGCCAGCCTGAACAGAAATTATCATACTTACAAGTATGTTTGGGTTTTTTTGTGTGTTTTCTAATAGTATGCTGCATCACAATGCATTACTGGTGCTGATTTCCAGCCTTCCACTAAAATATAAAGAAAATATTTAAGGATCACAAGCATGCTTGAATTTTAATAACGATGAAAGGGCAAGTAGTTTGAAGAGATTTTTGACAGGTGATCCTGTGATTGGTTTTTAAACTTATTTAATTTGGCTTCTTAAAAAAAAAAAGTAGAGTATTTAATCTGCTCTCTGTTGCTTGAGATTGTGTTGAAAACCGAGATCATTAAATGTTTTGGAGATGTAGACAAAATGTAAGGTTTTCTGTAGCAAACGTTAAAACTGTTTGAGACTGTTCTATGCAGTCCGTTTTTGTATGTTTTCTGGCTTTTGACAGATTGCAAAGACTGCACTGCACAAAGAAATGCTGTCTGAAGGGACTTTTTGTGAAGGAGTTTATCATAACCTCCCAACAGGGAAACCATTGCAAAAGGAGAATGTATGCATATTCAGTAGAAGCACTTATGTTTTGAGCGTTTTCGCCACAGTGTATGTATATTTTAGCTGGCAGATCTGTAACATTCAAGACATCACTGGGGAGGACGTTTGTAGTAGCTGGCGCTGATTACTTTAGTTTCTGGTTACTGTTAAAAAAGCTGCCACCACATTCTTACATATACGTATTGTATATATATTTACACAACCGTTTTTTGTCCAAAAATGATGAAGCCTGTCCTGGTTTATTTCCATTTAACAAGGTGTAAAATAGATTTTTCCAAAAAGTCTTTTAATTGAACAAGATGCAAAGTCTTGTATCATGTGAATTTCAAAATATTCGTACAGTAGGCCCAATTAGTGTGCAAATTGATAGAAAAGCAGTTGGGTTCTGTTGATCTTGATTCCAGCAAACGTATCATTTGTTTTTGTTTTTACATTGGATTCTATAATCTAGTCTAGCCTTTGAAGCAGCAAGCCGGATTGCCCCTTGTGAAGTTATATGGAGACTTATTGCTTTGTATTAAGGTTATTATCGGAGGTTACCGTCTCTTTAGACCTTTTAAAAGTATTACTCGACACCTTTTTAGAGAAAAATGGAAACTAGAAAACGTTTTTTCTTTTTTTCTTTCATCAAATCTTCCTGAGCTTAAACAGGATATTAATGAATAGGTTATGAAGTCGATCTGAGTATGTTTGGCTTTAAACAGGAGTTTAAATGGTGCTTCTGATCCCCCTATATTTTACGTGTTCTAAAACGTTTGACACGTTTAAGTTAGTTGGAGGGATTTTTTTAAAACCCTGGTTTAATAGTAACTCTTATTTATGGTCATATTCGCATGTCATGCGTCAGCTACTGCAGGTGTCTAATTTGGTTTCAATCAAGTTGTCTTAGTGTTTATTTCCAACCTCAACTTTTCCTTGGGTCGTTTTTTTTCCTTCTTTCTTTCTTCCTTCCTCTCAATCTTAGCTATTTTAATACTTATGAGAAAATATATCCTTGCTGAAAATGTATAACCCTTAAAAACTGTACTAGATAATATTGTGGGATATGGTTAGGCATGAATGCTTAAAGCTTCAAGAAAAATAAATCGTATTATTTAGACGGGGCAAATTGTAAATATGGCACTATACAGGAATGACGCTGCAAATTCCTGTACTACTGTAAATTTCAAGTGAAAGCGGCCCTTGGGGGGTCCAGATTGAATCAACCCCAACGCGGTCACATGTTTGCACGTGCAGGGGTTTGTGCATACTTCCTGTTTTCTTCTTCATTGTTTTTCCTTTGGGCTCTCAGATTGTCAGAGTGTAGGTAGAGAAGCAATATAATGCAATTGCCATGATAATCTAAGCTTTTCAAATATGTGTACCTAAGTAATACACATCTATATCACAAAATAGCATGATATTTTTCCATATATATAGATATATTCTTTAGGGCCCTTTATAATATATTAATTTGGTAAATTACATAATGCTTAGCGATTTTCACAGAAGAGGAGTGTGCTTCAGGCCATGCAAAACAAAAAAAAAAGATTTTCAATAGTAAATAATGAATGAAATTGAAGGTAATTTTTCCAGGTTGAGGAAAAAAAAAAGTGTTCCTTTGTCAGGGGCTTAGACAACGTGTTGAAAGACAAAAAGGTGCTTTACAAAGTTTTGTTGAGATTAGTGATATCAGCATCAACATTAAAAGAGTTAAGGTTTTAGCCTTGTCAGCCTTAAGTCCATACCAAAGAAAATCTGATCAGCCAGATAAGGAAAATAACAGAATCTATAGTTGTCTTTCACCTTCTCTCCCTCTAATAACTTTCTCTGCTCCGTCTTCATCCGTTAATTTTAGCAAACAATTTGACGTATTATCCAGTTAATTGTGAAGTAATTTCATTGTGAAGGCTTTTATTATATCTGATTGGGGTTTGGGGGGGCGGGGCGGGGGGTGGGGTGGGATTACTACTGAAATTGATGTATGTCATTTTTGATGAGGGAAACTTCTCTGTAGCGCTGTGAGCCTTGTGTTGAAAAGCATGCTGGAAATCACACTACAAGCCTGGTATTCAAAACCGATGAAACGGGATGTTTTCGAGATTGAATTTTGTCGACTGTCGTAGCTGTTCCAGTCCTATTGAAGCTCCGTTTTTTTGTATATATGTCAGATTCGCCGAAAGGACTAAAATCAGTTTTGTTATAATGCCAATCAGTCTGATATTCGTGTGAACCATAACTAATGCTCTAGTGATTATACTGGATAACCAGCCTGCAGATGTGTGGTCTCCGGCTCTCTTTCTTGTACAGAAAATGGTTTCTGGCCTGGTGATGTTGTTTTTCTTTGTTTGTTTTCTGACATTTATAGTGTACTGCAATTGCAGAAAAGATGTGTACTTTAAGTAAGAACAATAGCATGGCTTTAAAAAAAAAGAAAAAAAAAAAAAAAGATAAGATATATATTAGAAGGTTGCATATCTTTCTGTGACAGAGGTATTTTGTGCTCAAAACCTAGCAGCATACACTGGAAATTCAAAGGATAAAATTCAGCAAGTTTTCAAAAGGTTCTCATTATTGCACTAAAATTTTTATGAACCAAGGGTTTGGCGTCTCCTTTAGGAAAAATAAAAACAATTGAAGCCCAAAAATATTTTTTATAAAAAGGTAATCAAAAAAAGGAGTAGGGTCATCAAAAATGACATGGTTTAATTGTCGTATATAGCGATTTGCATTGATCTCAGTGAGATGTCTTTAAGTCGTTCTCATACATGAGAATATAAAACACAATTTAAAGAAAATTCTAAATATGAAAAAAAAAGTTATCACGTTTCTGTCACCATGACGGTAAATGATCATTGGTGTGCATGTGTGTTGAATTGTACAGACTATTCTTCGTAACCACTCCCTTTGCTGTATTGAGGACTTGTTCTGTCATCCAGAAAGGTATAGCTAACTCACATAACAGTTACTTGTGTTGTTTGATGTTTACTAATTCAAGTTAGTACATGTTCTGTATGTTCAGTTTATGGATTTGTTGATTTTTTTGATGTTTTTATTTGTTTTGTTTTTAAGAAGAAAAATCTTTTTGTGATAAAAGGTTTTTTGTTTTTGTTTTTTTTCTTCCTTCTGCTTTTTGTTATTGCTTTTGGCAAGACCATTGAAGTAAGCACTGATCTTTGGACTTAAAATGAAGAAAACGAACCATTTCTTCTGGTTATGCACAAGGGCATCATCTCACAGTTCCCTCTGTGCTTTACTCCTCACCGACCCAGTAGAAGCTCCCTTTAACCACCGTCTCTGTCTAGACTTGTAGAAGAACCTTCCACCCGTTGTTCTTGTCTGGTGTACACCAAATCGTACCGTAGTAGCATTTCAGCAATGTTTAATTTCTGTTTTTTTTTTAATTGAAAGTGCTCACAGGTGTTGAGATTTTTTCTAAGTGGGTTTTAAAAACCAATAAACTTTTTTTTTTAAGTAACGTGATTTGTTAATTCTTGTTAATGATCTCGTCTCCACTTCTGTTCTTAATTCTTAATTTGGAATCTGGTTATTAAGTAATGGGATGACCTTGTCAAATGCATCGTACTTAAACATTGACTCCCATTTAAGGGTGCACCACTAATTTTGAGACCAACTTACAAAACGATAAGGACAACTGCATCTTTTATTCTAAGAAATACAACAAGCATGGCATTTAGCTCCATTCTAAGACAGTGTCTGCATTTAGTTTCTCTTAATCCTCTTAAACTAGGACAGCCCTCTTATAAATACTGCAACCAAATGTTGCCTTTATCATCGTTACATGTTCATTAACCAAGAATGCTCGTTTCATTTTGTGTGAAGTTATTTGCTTTTTAATTAATGGAATACACATCTGCTTAGAATATGCATCTAGTTGAAGCAGCTATTGCAATGCATAGAGAGTATGCAAATAGTGTCACCAAACCTGTATATGGAACAAGGGGAAAAGGGCAATATTAAGGGTCAGTGTTTGTTGTGTGATTATGATATCGCCTGTCAATGTCTGGCTTTATCTGTGTGTTGGTGACGTACCATATCCTGACACACCTGAATCACATACGATGGTGAATACTTCCTCGTATTTCGCATTAAAGCACTAAAATGATATTTATTTTTTATTTTTTTAATATTATTGCACACAATGAGAAATATCAGTCGACAGATGAGGGAGCCTCCTTTTTGGCTCAATTTGGGAAAACTAGTTGTGTGGATGGGGTAGAGGATGGCGCAGAGCAGCTTATCCGGTTTTAAGTTTTCACCATCTGTCTCCCATTGGATACGTTTCAGAGTGCCGATAACCAGTTTATATCAAAACTGCTTTTATTTTCCTGTTTTGAAACTAGGTTGTAGAAAAGCATATCTCAATAAATACGTATGAAAGGAGGAAAATCCACCTAACATACCGGATGAAGAGTTCGGTGTGCTACTTCCCTCTACTGGTAAACGAATACACTTACACCCGCCCTGTCCACAAAACAAATAAAGGTTGCAAGGTTGAATCTTTTTATACATAATTATCAGATTGAAAGTAAATAATCTGGGTTATCAATTTCTGCAACAGGATTTTACAGCGAAAGAGTTCCCTGAATGACAAGTAAATCTCGGCATTAATAATGCTATTTTGAAATGAAGGGGTCTGGTTGTTTTGCGTTGTAATTTCAGGTGTTTTTAAAGATTTTGCATATACCAATCCAGCATAGGCTACAGGTGCGCTCGCAAATGTCAATATCAGTGAGGGTTTTTTCTACGTTGGCACTTTTCAGACAGGGCTAGGGGGTGAGTCGAGAAAAAGACTTATCGTCAATTTTTTTTTTGTTTTGTTGTTGCTCTATTCAATTTTTACTATATAAATAAAATGACAGCAAAAAACAGGTTGGGTAACCGATGCCAAAAATACATAAATGGTCTAGGTCAAAGTATTAATGAAGTCGTAACCAGTAGATGGGAGAATAACGAGACAGACTGCGAAATGTGTATAAAGTGACCATCTTGAAACTGACATCGTTTTTAAAAGCACGATTTGGTGACTTAGTCTTGATCCAAGATTGGTCGCGCAGCAGGTACAATAGCACTCCGCTTCCTTCTGCGCGCCGAGTTTATTAACTGAAACAACACAATTTGTTGTAGCAATTTGGTGCATTTTAAGCATTTAATGGGTGGGGTCCCCTTTGCATTTTCTTCAATTTAGGCGTAATAATCCAATGTTTTTAAAATTATGTTTTTCTCCGTTCCAGTTATTGTAAAAAATAAAATAAATCAGAATAGCAGAAATAATATTTACTAGCCAGTGTAAGAAAGTTTACGAGGTCAATAGTACATCAGTCCGTTCCACGTATCACATGGCGTTTTGGAGTAGACGCGTTAGAGTGACGTCAAGTCCGACTGTTGATAACGACGAGTCTCTAGAAAGGGCCTAGGTATCTGTTTACCTACATTACTTGCGTTCCGACAACGCAACGTTGGAGGCGGAAGAGTAGAGTGAAACCAGGATGGTGGAAAACGGCTATAGGTAACGCATTTGACAACGCAGTAGCCATCGTGACATTTTCAGTTTTATGCAAAACTCAAACGATTAGTTAGCTAATGGACCAATGAGAGCGAAGGGAAAGAAGAAGACCTGAAGTTGATTTTCTCGCTATCAGATGCATTTGTCTTTTTGTAGTCTTATCGCACGCAAAATCATTTGGAGAACGTGACCATGAATACGGTTTTACCTGAGATCCGAGGTCTCCCTGCTGATGAGGTGAAAACATTTTTGATATTGTCATTGTTATTGTTGTTATTCTATAACGTCGTTCCTTCTGGCTGTCACTGTATGCTCGTCGTGTTTACCCATACTTTTAAAGAAACCACCAATATTAACGAAAGAACTGTTGGTAACAGTATATAATCCATTTATGTATATGGTATTTAACTATTTATGTATATGGTTTGCTTTTTGTAATGTGTTATCCGTTTTGACATGAATGTCCTGACTCGTGACGTTCGCCAGAGCCATGACTGAGCAATTAAAGTACGAAGTATTTGGGTAGAAATAGACATCTGCTTAAATAGCCAATGTAAACGAAATTACAGCATGAGCCCAAAAATCTGGAAGCTAGTCACTCGGAACTGGGATGTAATTATATAAATTTAATTACATGTTTGAGTAAATATTATAAATTAAAGTAAACCAACTAAATCTTTAAATTGACTTAGAGAAATGTACATAGATTAGTTAATCGTGGTTCATTTGGTGTGTATTTATGTATGTATGTATGTATGTATGCATGCTTGAGTGTATGTGTGTGTATAATGCGTATGCGAAATTTTACAGGAAGAATCAAGGATTCTGAGAGTAAAAGTCATTGCTGGAATTGGACTGGCTAAAAAAGATATTTTAGGTGCCAGGTGAGTCTCATAGCCAATATACACTTTTTAGGGTATGGTTGTTAATGGTTTTTTTTTTTTTTAATTAATAAACAATGATTATAGTTTTTTCTTGAAATTGAACTATACGGTTTGACTGATCTTTATTCGTGCTTAAGCTTTGTTGATGAACGTGGAGGAAAAATAAGTTAGAGTGGTACATGAGTAACTCTCTATAGCAGGGAGGTCAAACTCCAGGCTTTGTGGGCTGCCACTTTTTTTCGCAACCTCTTAATTAGCATCAGAGTTTCACGCAAAAAACAAAACACTGGGTATAATAATAATAAAATTAATAATTTACAATCTAAACGATGACTCAGTTTACACAATTAAGGGATCTGCTGCCATGGCCTGTGAGGACTGGAGTTTTATCTCCCACGCTCTGAAGCCTTGGTCTCAGTAAGTGGTCTTTGTTGATCCATTATCGTCTATGGTAGCGCTGACCTGCCCGGGTCCTCGAGAGCCGAGGTCTCTGCGCAAAAACACATAAACGTCGGCTCTTATCTATTGAATGAGGCTCCATCACATGCTTATTTTTGCTCAGACTCATCTATTCATTAATTTTTTACGGCTCATTAGATCTATGCCTTGGCTCTCAAAATGCTTCAGATTTATCACTTGTATTACTTTATTCTGCCTTTTGGTGGCACTGTATTCACCTGTTCTCTGCTCTTTCTACTCAAAAGTGAGATAATTCAAAGACTACTGTTTAATTATGCTTTCAAAGCTGACGGCGAGTAAAGACAACACTGCAACTGATGGGAAATAACTTGCTAATTTTTTTTCTGCATTTATGTCCATTATCAACAAACCAGTGTACTTCATATGAATGTCATTGGGTGCCAATCTTGAAAGTGCATTAGTTTGAGATAAGACGATGGTGGCGGAGTACAGGAATTTACAACCCCAGTATTCTTTACTGTCAAGTGTGCTGTGTTGATGTGTATACAAATTGGGTTGCGTTCAGACTTTCTTATTTTCCTCAATAGTGATCCTTACACAAAAGTCTCCCTGTATGATCCACTGATCGGAGAACTGGCCAGTCTTCAAACTAAAACAATTAAAAGGGTAAGTAGTTTCAGTTCAGTGCCGAATGCAAATGCAGCTCTGAACTTTTATGTTCCTCATTTTTCTCTTTTTCCTCTTTTTCTTGGCCTTAAGACGTTGGACCCGACTTGGAATGAGGAATTCTTTTTCAGAGTGAGTGATCCTATGATAATTTGTGTTGCTCCTTATTTGCTGAGTAGACACTCCAGAGTGGCTTGCTTAGCTCTATCCATTTGCGCAGATGGATTGTTAAGATTCTGGGTCTGCATTTCCCCCCTTGGATGCTAGCCACAGTCTGAGCTAAAATTTGAAACCTTGTTAGGTTTCAATTGGATTCTTTCAGCTACGTCGCTAACTCAGTGCCTTTTAAGATGTCGTCTAGCTACATGGATTACTTTTGGGCCGATGATTAAACGCTGCGTCTTCACGTGTTCGTACTGGCGTTTTCAAACGTAACAATGTAAAAAGTGCGATTGGAAATTTTTGTACATAATTTAACTCATACAGTTTTACCCATTTCATAAATTGATGCACTCTCAAAAGACTTCAGACAGTCACACTCAGTGCAGTGTCTTTTATAAAGAAGAGTAAAAAAAGAACTTCATTAAAAATAATACGTTTGTTAATAATGGGTACGCCATGCAGTAGAGCGGTGATACTGTTCACGAAGCATCGCGTTTTTATTTTTAACATCATTAACATCATAACAACAACATAACATTTTCATTCGATTAAAAAAAAAAAAAAAATCAGAATTTATATGGTAGAATCAAACCGTAGAGAGGGACTTGCCTCCAAATCCACGAACAGCAGTTGCTTTACCTCTTGGATCTTTTCATTCTCATTAAAGTAAGAAAGAAAGAAAAAAAACCTGGGGTAATTTGATACGCTCACCTTAGGTAGTGTTAACCTGATAATGGCTTAGATAAACCCCGGGCTGAAGTGGCAGTAAGAATACACTTACCTTCGAAAAAGGGTTGACTTTGATTGGTCTTTGAATGTTGGAGAACACCTCTCGGGTTGTATACAAGATAAAGAGTTTGACTTCTTAATGATTTGCCGCAAAGAGCGCGTGTGTCACCTAAAGCATGGTGTAGAATGCTTGTAGAAGGTCTGATGTTCCCCCATAATATCATTCCGTTTCGAGTTCACACCCCAAGATTACCCTTCTAAATGCGGGCCAATGCTACTTTTGCCGGGGATTTAAAGACCGTTTGGCGGACCAGTTGTGACCAGGTCTTGTTCATCGATGTTTTCTCTCTTTCAGGTTCATCCTCGGAAGCATCGACTGCTTCTCGAAGTGTTCGATGAAAATCGTTTGGTAAGTCGCTCCAACTTGGCCCTGGTTCCGGATCCAAACTGGCAGGGCGTACCTTCGAGTTGAAGAGTGAACCAGCCATCTGCACTGAATTTGAGATGTCTCCTTAACTAGTGGGCCTGCGTTTGTGTGTGATTTGTGGCGGCTTCTTGCCCTCGTGTCTCAGAAATACAGCAAAATTTTCTCCAGAAATGTTGTAAGTGGTAGTCTGTAGTTGCTTGCAAATAGAACATTTCAGATAGGTTTCCTTGTGATGTTTACTATGTCTTGAGATTATGAACAATATTTTGCAGGGTCTACCTAATGTATAGAACAGAATCAGAAATAGACAGGGAAAATGTATTGCATTTGTTTATACTGCACCTGGGTCTGAAGGCTACTTGCCATGAATGGGTCTGTATGCCATTTATTGCTGCTTAAAACTGTAAAACACAGGTAAGGGAAATGGAATATGCCAAAGGGCAGTTAATTGAGAAGCCTAACTGGCTGTTAACAGATGAAATGCAGCGTAGCGTGACCAAGCCATGGTTTTTTAATGGAATATATGCCAATGGCTGCCTCACTGAGTTGTGGAAAAGATTTAAGTACATTTCTCTGCAGTGAATTAATGGTGTTCTATGTGTGTGTGTGTGTGTAAATTTTATACACACGCACACACACACACACACACACACACACACCTGCATATGTACGTAAGAAGCATGTATATGTGTTCATTTCTGTGTGTGGGGCTGCTTTTGGTCTATAAGAGGGGAGACCATAAGGAATGGGGCCACTTTGTTATTTTCATGAGCGCTTATGTTATATACACTGCCGATTTTGCTCACTTGTGGTCACATCTTTATCTAGCCTGGTGACGATGACAATCGGTGTCTGATGTGTCTTTCCTTGACCCAGGGTCTGGCATCAAACCCCATTACTACCGAAAGTCGGAATATCTTCCTATAAACTCCTCGCCGTCTATGTTCTCCGGTGCCAATTTCCGAAATCTAGTGTTACGAAAAGGGCCCGGGCCCTGGCTGGCTGTTGTTGCTGAAATGGATATAATCAACAACGGGGTTTTGTCATGTCGAAGTCTCAGCTGGTGAATCATTACCACAATATTGCCGTGTTATTTTCGGCAAGGCTTGTGCCGAGAGCTCAGTTTGCCAGCCTTGTCCTCCAAAATGCAACTCCGTTGCGTACACGTGTGTTTCGCTTGTTTAAAACGCTGAAACGGAATGTCAACAACCGGAGGGGGGGTGGCGTTCGTTCGAACAGCGCTGACGTGGAGGAGATCAGTGACAGGTGACCCTTATTACCCCTGGGCTGGCTTATTTACAGAAAATGCGCTTTCAAGTTTTGTTTGGACGGACCCTTTCTGGCTTTGGTTGCAGTTCTATTTCTGTTTTGATGGTTGCTAACGGGCCAAAATGAAATGAACTCTCGTTGAAGTTTTCGTTGCTCGGTCCGTCCGTGGAAGCAGCTGTCGGTGGATATTTGACATTTAAGGGTGCAGTTAGTTTTGTGCTCTGTCAACTAGCAGTAGCTTCCTGCATATTTCTGCCAACCTAGTGGTTTCCTAGTATGGATGCTATGTGGAAATGAAACCCTCAGTTTGATGCTGAATTATGCGGGACCTCATTCCTCCTGATTTCCTGTAATTCTATACCAGCAAGTAAAAATATTAGCGGTGGTGCTGCAGAGGGGAAACTGTAGACTCCCTGCTGCCTTTGCTGCTGCTGTTGTGGTGGAGAAACGCAGGACTGTCCACTGGCCAGAGGGAGGGGAGAGAGTCTAGGTTTGTGGAGCTTTGTCTGATTTTTTTAAAATTATTTTCCCCCTCTCCGTTAAGTTTGGGCTGAATTTAGTTTTTGCAGTTTGGGAATATAGTTGGACTGAGGTTTGGCTAGCACAATGAATACATGGAGCAGCTGAGCTCTAACTTTCCCCCCCCCCCACTGCAACGGCACGGCTGGCTGTCTGTATCTTTAAGAAGCCAAAATAAGTCCGGCAACAGTCAGGATTTCTGCAGTCGCGGGAGCGGTTGTGCCTGGCCGCACTCGCACTTCACGGACAATCCGCCCTGATCTGGCTGTCAGCTTCAGCGCTGCCGCGAGCGGAATGCAGGTTGTCACCGGAGCTATTTTAGCTATGCACGGCTACTAATGACTGTAATCACAGAGCGGGGTCCAGTGCACTTGCATCGTCTCTCTCTCTCTGCCTGGGTTTCGCCATGCCTTCTACACGCTCCCGGGGTTTGGGAAGCTAGTGAGATGGCCCGCCGGCTCCGTTTGCACTTTGCGTCGCGGAGGAGTAACACGGACCCGCTGTCGGAGACCTGCAGCCGTGGCGAAGGGGGCGGCCCTGCCGGGGGCCTGGAGCAGAGCTCCCTCCGGATGAAGGTGACTCCAGGGCAGCCGGCTCTGCCTCCCACCTCGCCGGAGTACGGCAAATTGCTGCGGCATTCGTCCGTGTTTATACCCAAGCTCGGCGGCCAGAGCAGCAGAAAGAGCACGCTGCAGATTTCCCTGCAGCCCTGCAGGCTGAGTGGGGAGTCGGGGAAGGGTGGAGCCTGTGCCAGCGAGGGCGGCCCGGACGACGGGGGCTCCTGCTGCAGCAGCATGGCCAGCGACGTGGGCTACAGCAGCAGTAGTAGCATTTTCGAGCCCGAGGCCCCGGAGCAGGCGGCGAGGCCCGAGAGGGGCCCGGCCCGGCCCCTGCGGCGCTGCTCCTCGCTGGTGATCTTCCCACGCAGCCCGTGCAGCACGCCGCCCGCCTCGCCTGTCAGCCCCGCTGCTCCGCCTGTCCCGGCGGGGGGCTCCTGCCAAGCCCCTCGCCAGCTCCCGCCGCCGGCCGGCGATTCTGCGCACGACGGCGGACGGGCGGCTTCCAAGGGATCGGTGGCCACCGCCGTCAGTGGCCTGCGGCTGGCCAGGAGCAGCGGCCCCGCGGCTGAGCTGAGGGACGCCAAGCCGGTGAATTTCAACGCCACGGCGCCAGACAGGGCGTGTGTGGAGCGTGCAGGGCGGCACTCTTGTGTCCTGCTGCATCTGGCCCAGCAGCGACCAGTGGCTCTGAGGACCGGGGCACCCAGGAGCGTCGGCAGCGGGGAGCGTTCTCACCCCACCGCCTGGGCTCTGGAGCATGGCTACCAGTCTCACTGCCCCCGCGTGAAGCTATTCCACAGCCTGTCGACATGCGCCTGTCAGGGAGATGCTGCCAGGGCCCGGCCTGAGCCCCACCTGAGTCCCCGGGCTCTGCAGAGAAGCCTTTCCCTGGAGGCGCCGCATCCGCGCCTTTCCTGCTGCGCCTCCAACCCCTGGAGATCCAGCTCCATCAGCGGTTCTCCACAGGTGCATATTCATGTGTCCCGAGGTACCAGGGGAATCGCCCATGGCTCCCTAAAGGATATTAACTCTCACCACGCCAGTGGTCATGTTCACAGAGTCCCGGACACGGTAAGCCTTTGTCCCCTTTATGTGAACGAGGAGGAAAATGCTTTGGCCTTTTAATTCATTCATTCAGTTCGATTTCCTGTTAGATATGTGGTGGTGTTTCCGGCGTGTGGAATTTCTCTATTGTGAAAAGCCTCCAGGTAGCATCACTCTGCCCTTTTCCGTTGATCTTTCAGCGCTGGTTTGGCCTGCTTGTGGAAAGTGTAGTGCCAAGCCAGGCTAGCCCTGACCCAACAAACAAAGGAAAAGCTGCTGGCTGTTGAGTAAAGCAAACAGATGGCCGATGAATTACTAAAGGTTGTTTAAAAATTGGCATACGGTAATAATGTGGATTTGTAATGGATTTACGCTTGACTTTCACGACTTTGCGTTAGCGGGGTTTTACTGACCATCGTTTCCCATCTCCCGAGATTGTACAGAAGGGCCACTGATGGTGAGGGATACTTTAGAAGGTGACGGTTGTTAAGGTTCTCCCTTTCTCTGTCATCGGGTTACTCTGGAAACCTATTTGGATTCCTAGGAAGTGAGAAATATTGTAAGGAGGCCTGAGTGAAATCAGGGAAGGAATGAATCCGGATGGTTTTGAACTTTCCCCCTGGAGTAACCAAGTGTCAACCATGTGTCTACTTTCAGTCCTGTTGGTCTCTCGACTGACCAATGTTTACCAACGCTTCTGTGCCGTAGGAAAAGAAACTCAACACGGTGTTTTCTATTAAAAAGCTTTTTGAAGGCCAATTTTAATATTGTAATTTTGTGTGCTGCGAAGTAGAAAATGTTACAAGTGGGTGTTCCTAATGAGATTGAATCGGCAGATGTGCTTTTGAGTGGCGGTGTACTTGGTCTGACTGGATCTTTATAAATAATTCATGGGTGATGGTAAATATCGTGTTGTACCAAGGGTGGTCTAATAATGCACTCTGTTTAGGCAGCGTGTCTCGCCTCTCTAGCTGAGTGGGATTCGAAGTAAGAGAAGAAAATAAATGCAGGCTTTCTGTCAAGAGGGGAAACCGTTTGATTTTTTTTTTAACCCCAAAACCGCTGCCATCCTGCTATCACAAGCAAGCAGCACCTGTGCTACTCTCTCTGTTACTAAAAAACACTCTCTCTCTTACTCTCTGTTATTAAATAGTGTTTAAAAGCGTTTGGTTTCCTTTGTCAAGGACAACCAGCAAGACTTCGGCAGTCATTTAAAATCTTGACTT
>JAOYSI010060304.1:0-13710 GCA_025775065.1 Hiodon alosoides
GGGCTTTACTCCGGCACGTCCTCTGGCTGGAGCTGCAACACAGAGCATATGTCTTTCCCGTTCGGCATTTATCACTCGCCTTGCTCTCACCTCTTTTCCCTGGTGTCGGCCGGCTTTTGTTCTTCCCCCCCCAATCAGCTGATACGCGTCAGCTGTGTCCGTGATTGTTGGGGAGGGAGTGTACCGCCCTTCCAGAACCTGCCCCCGCGCTTGAAGGGGGAGCGGCTTCTGCCGCCTCTGCTGTCCGTAAGCCCCGGGGTTGTCACAATATATAAATATATATAAATATAAATAAATAATAATAAATAATTTGAGGTATTTACGGTAACAAAAATCTATTGCATTGTGACGCTCAACCAGACAAAAATTCTACTTCCGGTTAAGTACGGTAATTTCAAATTAAAAGTACCATACAAAAATTAAAAACGTTAGTTATCACAAACCTCATTTTTTAAAATGTTAAATATATTTAAATTAAGTAGATTAAGACAGCTAAATAGATTATTGTTAAAATTGCTATGTATGGTATAGCCCATTCTTATGACGCCATTTGAAAAGTAAATGAACTTTTATCTTGGTATAGAAAATACTATAAAATGTGTTAGGGTTTGTCGTGGCTAGATACACAGTCCTTATGCAAGTCTTAACAGTCATATTTGAGTTACTCTAAAAACTGCAGGTGCTGTTTAAAGGTTTACACTTTTCAAGCAAAGTTAGCCCAGCTACATAGCCAAATTCGACATGAATCATGGGTAATTTAAAGCACTTGGTTAAAAAATATGGCGGGTGCTTGCAAGGAATAATTGTTCACCAAAATCTACAGAAATCTCTTTATTGAAATTTATTTCAAGAAAATAAAATTAAAAGGGATAATCCGTTTGTCGTCAATTCAGTGTATACATTCTACCCGCATACCGAATAGTCATCAACTACCCCATTCGTGGATCTAGCAGTAAAGCTCAGCTGCATAGCTTGCCTTGCTAGCTTATTTACAAACTATAGGGATCAGACACAAGTGGAAGGTTCTGGATAATTTAAGAGTTGAAATGTCGAATTTTGTTACTTTTCATACACAGCTTAACTCCATAATGGAGATATTAAGCAAAACGGCCACGGAAGAGATATTTAAACTTTTTGAGAAAGAATATGCGGTTTTACGGTTGGAAATATCTAAAAGTCACAGGGAAAACGAATCACTGAAGAGGAAGTTGTCCATACAGACGACAGAGTTGGAGATTGAGCGAGAAAACTCCGTAAAAAACTTTGATGGATTTCAGCTCTGCAGTGATATGCAAGGCATAACATTAACAAGTGGTAAATTATCTATTTAATTAGAGTTTGAAAGATGGCTAAATGAGATAAGCATGTGCTCTACGTGTTAACGTTCATTAATCTTGCGACCAACAGTAAATAATTAATGATGAATTAGTTTAAATTTTTTAAACTATCCAGTTATTATTATAATTTTTGTATTTCAGAGCGTCATTTTCCCCAAATAGGAGGCGTGAGGAAAAAATTGGCCTCACAGAGAAGTTGCGAGTTCTCGGACGTGGGTGAAAAAGATGGTCTTTTGCAGTCAGCCGCAATATTCGGCAAGGTATGTTTAAGAAATGTCAGCACATACATTTTTACTTTACGCATGAAGCTAAATATCATGGGGTGTGTTCGTCCGCAGTAATTATCAAACCTCACTGTTCCGTTAGTCCGTGGACAGGGGAGAGGTGAGGCCTGAGACGCCAATCAAAGAGGAACCGCTTGAAGAGGATTTGAAGAGCGTTGACTCGCAAGAAATAATGTTGGTTATTGGAGAGAGTAAGTAAATAGTTTTAAAACCTAAAAAAGACGGTATTGTGTGCCTGGCTAATGCACAAACTACCTACACCGTTCTAAAACTGGGAGAATATGGCTGGGTTATGTTAAGTATATCTGAACATGCCGTATGGTGTACTGTGCCAGACACACATGCAGATATTAGGTATACATTTGACAGCTGCCGTCTTACATTCTAAACTGATTTCAGGCCACGGCTTGTAAAATTGTAGACTATTTACAGTTCCTCTGTTAGTTTGGGTGGTAGATTTTTGTGTCATGCTGTTTTGATACCAAATATGAGGATTTTAATGCTGTACCAGCATAGATAAGTATCAATGTATCCTTAAATTAAATTAATAAATAAGAGGTTGATAGAAACAATTCCCAAATCCCACACTGAGAACCACCATAGAAAACGGTGGCTTCCTATACTGTATACCAATTCCTGCTGATAATGTTTGTCCCACTGGTAACCAAACAGTTGACTCTGTTTTCCTCCCATCAGTTGAGGAGCTGGAGACCGGGGTAGAACCAGCTTCTATCATGGATGCTCAGATTAATTCTGTAGAAGTTCAGAGAGCTATTTGCCAGCATGAAACCAGACAGAACGTTTGGGAAGGCAATGGGCTGGATACAGCTTTTAAGACGGGAGCAGGAAGTCTGAGCCAGATGCTACAACATATGGGATCTGAACACTGTGCTAGTGGCCTGGACAGTCTGAGCCCCGGGTTTGCTATGTTTGAAAGGCCGAATCACAGCGAGAGTTGGAAGGCAGAAGAAAATGCTGAACCGGAGGATCCAACTCACTCTCATCACCCACTCTCTCAGAATCTGCAAGTTAATTTAGAGCTAATTAAAAGTAAAAGTCTTGCCTCTTTAGGTTCCCTTGATAAAACAGAGGTTTCAGTGATGGGCGTAACAAACTCTGTGACACAAGAAGGGAAGTGTGAGATGTTCCCAGAAATGAACCAAGAGACAATGCCAGAAATGATTCAGGCACAACACAGATCTTGCATGAAGGACGTAGCCAGCGAGGATATGCAGTCAAAAAATGCTACCTATATGATTCCCACACCCACTGTAATGATTACAGGAGGTAGCATGGCTGATAGAAAGTCTAACTCAAATAATCAAACGGGAGAGAAACAATTAAATTGTGCTTATTGTAGGTTGAGTTTCAGTTCTTTACAGAAGCTTCAAATGCATCTGGAAGTTCACACCGGAGAGAAACCTTTTAGCTGCACACAGTGTGGAAAACGTTTTTCACAGGCAGGTAATCTCAAAACGCACCAAAGGATTCACACAGGAGAGAAACCTTTTGGCTGCATAGAGTGTGGAAAGCGGTTTGCAGACTCGGGCTATCTTAAAAGACACCAAAGCATTCATACAGGAGAGAAACCGTTTAGTTGTACACAGTGTGGGAGGAGTTTCTCTTTTGCTAATAATCTTATAAGGCACCAGGGTGTTCACAGAAGAAGGAAGCTATTAAGCTGCAAGCAGTGTAAAAAGACTTTCCTTTTTTTTAATCAGTTTGAAAGACATAAGAGAGAACACCTTATTGTGAAAGAAGAAGTTGACCGCACAGTATAAAAGCAAAGTAAGACAGCAATTAGGATGCATCAAAACAGCCTTACCAGAGGTTACCTGTGTGGCTGAGATGATCACACTGCATCATGGACAAATGCTTATGTTTTAGTCTTCAGCGTTGCATAGTTGAATGTGGTGGAATTATTGTTGGTTTATGTAGCACACAAAAAAATTTCCCTTAAAAGAATTCCTGTTGTTAACATATATTGTTGGCAATCTGGGAAATAAATTAGTATCACCAAATTAAAAGCTACAAAAAGCTTTTAATATTCAAAATAACGAATGGACAAAAGAGTTTGTCACATGGTGTTTGTGATTAATTTCGTTAGATGGAATGAGACATTTGCGGAAATTGCAAAAAACTGCTAAAAAAGAGAGGGGTTTTCAAAGACAGAACAGATATGCAAGACTCTGGAGATTACATTGCAAAACAATGATAGGCAAGGTAGAGTTTTGTAAGGTTTTCTTTCCACATATTGAAACTATTTAAAATTGTATTATTTGTCCCAGTGAGAAAGTATGGTATTTTGCTGTAACTTAGAAGAGACCTGACAGCTATTTAATGGTTTATCTTAGTAAATTGACATATCGAATATTCCTTGTTGTAATTTTCTTTTTTTACTTAAAAAAAAAAAAAACGGATCCTGGAACAGTGGTTTAATTATAAGCAGATAAGTAATTATCATTGTTTGTTTCACTGGGCAGCTGGTTATGTAGTGGTTAAGGTTGGCAGGAATGTAAGTCCCAACCCAGCTGTTTTATCCTCGAGCCAGATATTCAAATTGCTTAAGTAAATTTCCAGCTGTTTAGCTAGGTGAATGTATAAGTTGTTCATTGTAAATCGTTTTGTATTAAAACGTCTGCTAAGCAAATAATAATGCAATGTTTGTGATTGATGTAGATATTAAGGTCAATTATTTTTCTTATTCAAATAAGTAGAATGAATGTCGAAATAAAACAAATATTGTTACATTTGGTTGAGCTTTAGTGCTTAATTACCGATCTAAAGGTAGGCTACTTGTCAATGGGCTGCACCTAATGCAAAAGTTAGCTGAAATGTAATACTCTGTTGTATATTTAACTAAACATTTATTTGACTGTTGCTGAAGGTATCAAAATATAAAATCTTTAGTTAACGTTTATTGGTGAATGGTTTTGTTTAATTAATTTTACGTTTTTGCGTCATGCTTTTTTCCACTATAATGTTCTATGTGTGTTCCATCGACATACATACTCATTATCTAGATATTTTAAATAAGGAAAATAATATGTAATGTAATAAAATAATATGTAAATGATCCACGGCGTGTTTGCTTGGTACGGGACGTTAGCCCTCCCAAGTAAGGGCTTTATCAGTTATATCTGATACTATTCTGTATTCTGGAACCTTCTGAAGATTATGTATGCACCCTGGTCCTGGTGTCTAACCGTGGCACCCTGGAGGAGGTGGCAGAGGCAAGGGCAATCTCCAGACTGCAGGCAATTATGAACAATGCCTCTTACCACCTCCATGACATGGTGATGGAAAAGCGGAGCGCTAGACGGATCACCCCGCGGTGTCAGAAGAAGAGCTATCGGAACTCCTTCCTGCCATCAGCCATCAGACTTCACAATGCTAAATAGCACTTGAAACTTTTACTACTTGTTCTGCACTGTTTTTGCACATAACCTTTGCATTTCTCCGTAACCATATCCCCGTGTTTAACCCTACCGTACGTAAATCGCTCTAAAATTACTCTTATTTTGAAAAATAAGACGATTCTCACTCCGCAACTCGCTTGTTTTACACTGCTATTAATTTGCACGGCACCGTTTGCTGTATGACCCTTACAAACATTACTGTTCGTTAATAAGTGAAACGTCTGCTGTGGTAACTTATGCGTCAATGTTCAAGTAAACAGTGCGTGTTACCAGGCAAGGCGGTTAAGTGATTTTCTAAGGTCTCTTGTCTCTTGTCTACACAGATAGACAATTATTTCTTTTCATTCGCAGGCAGCTTCAGCTCACCTTAAATCACATCAGATTGTTCAAACGGGAGAGACCATTTGTCTGGGAAACAAAACCTTAAGATACACCTGCAGAAATATATTCACTACGCTAAAGGCATCATTTTATATAAATGATGCAAGAAGAGCTTATGAAAGAGGAATAATTAGAAGACCCTGACAATGGACAAGAGTGAATTAAATGAAAACATTGAGATTTGAGTTTTATTGACACAAATATGTGAAACAGTCTCACTTCCATGTGTCCAATTTTAATCTCTTATTGTCTTACCCTCATTAATAGGCTTTCTCAAGTCAATGTGCTATTAAGATGAAAGATAAATCATTAATAAAGGCCTGTCAATGGAATTAAATTCTGTAACTGTCTTTGGGTTGTTGTGAACTCTGAGAAGCAGAGTAATTCTTAGTCCTGGGCAACTCTTTGTCAAGACTCCAAATGACTAAACATTTTAATTAAGGTACCTGGTGGTGTAGTGGTTATGCTTTTTCATCCTTGAGAAACCAAATTTAATTAGTGTATATCCCGATGTATTAGTAAATGTACGTAGAAATTGTAAACTGTGTATGTCGCTTTGAATAAAAGTGTCTTTTAAGCAACTAAACTGAATTTGCACTATGAATCTGGATCTGTCTACCAGAGCTCAGTACTTGATAGAACACATCTGTAAGAGACATAGACATAGGCTATATACATATATGTATATTCAGTACTGCACAAAAGTCTTACGCACCCTTTCTTTTTCACACAAATGGCCTGATCTCAACATCATCGAGGCTGTCTGTGATTACCTGGACAGACCGAAGCAAGGCAGACAGCAAAAGTCTGTAGAAGTACTGTGGCAAGTTCTCCAAGATGCTCGGAACAATCTACCTGTCTAATAAAACTGCACAACAGTGTACCTAAGAGAATTGATGCAGTTTTAAAGGCAAAGGGTGCTCACATCAAATATTACGTTTTTTTTACTGTTTACTGCCCTTTATATCATTTATTTTATATTGAGAAACTTTTCATTTAATAATTTTTGAAAGCATCTTCGCTTTACCAACAGTACTGTACATGTGTGTAGAGATGGCAAGAGGCAGTATTACATTTGATTTCCTTCAGCTTCACAGCGTTGCTGTCAACAACGGATGCAGGGGTGAACTGGGCCGCTTCCCACTACTGTATTCTGTGCGCAAGAGAGTGCTCAAATACTGGCAGTTCACACTCCTTTTGATGCATAATTGCAGAACCAGGAGTAAGGCCCCCAGCAGTGTGCCATTAGCTTCAGTGGTGCAGTGCTAAACTTCCTGACACACATTTCAACACTGATCACCCTGATCCCATCCTGCTCAGGGGGGGCAGTCAGGCAGAAGCAACAGAAGCTAGATTCATGACCACCTGTGACAGACAGTGATGATGCACAATGATGACTGGATCCAAATAATAATGTTAATAATAACAATAATAATGTTTACTGTGTACTTTGTTCATTTGTTCTTATTTATTTTTTAAACTGTGTTCATATTTCACTGTTACTTTACGAAATACATTTAAAATTGGAGTGAATTATTAAACTGATTTAAACTTAATAGACTTTAAGCGTCTGCATTGGGCGTTGCATGTTGGAACGCTTGCTGTGATTAGGTGGTTTTGTTGTGTATATTAAAATGTAGAGGTTTGAAAGAATCAGGTTGGTAGGGCGTGATTTTGGGGTAAGATAATGCAGAACCAGACGGTCACTACATTTTTACCTCTTAACAAATGTGAACATTATTAATTAATTTTATTTATTTAAGTATTTAATAGCACCATTTTATAGTGAAATACTGAGAACTGAAAGTTTTTCCAAATCCATTTGATGTGACAAAAATGTTTTAAAACTAGTCATTCAAAAGAAAAAACAAAACAAAATACAAATAAAACGCAAATAAAAATAAATAAGAACAAATGAACAAAGCCGAGTCCAGAATTCTAATCACAATTCCACACGGCTGCTTGCATAGAGTTCTATAAATCTATACAATTATAATTTAAAATTCATACTTGTTCAGAGCCACAGTAAAAATAGTACCCCGAAATGAACTCAAAACAACTTAAATTAAAATAACCGTCATTTAAAATGTAATTGATTCTTTTAATTAAATAGTTTGCTTTCTGCTTTCCATTTTCTGCTCACTTTGCCTAGTTTGTCTACGTAACTGTGACAATCTATATTTTAGGGCTGTAAAGCTCTTTGCAAATATTAAATGTTAATTATCATCAGAAGTTTTTTTTACATGGCCATTTGATTACTCTTATTTTGAAAAACCGACCGATTTCTTTTTTACTCCGGAAGTGCTTCCAGAAAAAAAAGAAAACCTTATTTCTTCTTGCTTCTCAGACTCACCTTTGTTTACCAACATTTTTATTCGGTCTATATTTTCCACAGATATATGATTGATAGTTAAAAGTGAAACGTCCGCTGTGGTTGATTATACGTTAACGTTCGAGTAAAGCCAAGTGCGTGTTAGCAGGCTAGGAATTTAAGTGATTTTGAAAGAAAACGTGGCTGGACAGATAAGATGTCAAATAGTGTTTCTTTCCATTCTCAGCTAGCTTCTATTATGGAAGTGTTAACTAAAACGGCTGTAGCAGAAATTTGTGAACTCGTGGACGACGGCTATGCGGTTTTACATTTGGAAATATCTCGAAGTCGAAAAGAGAACGAAGCACTGAAGAGGAAATTACAGATGATGGAGCTGAAAATAGCTCGCAGTTGCTCGTTCAGTAGATCTGGGATAGTTAAGTTCTCAAGTGAATCAAGAGCAACAGCAAGCGGTAACTTGGGAAAATGGTTAACTCGCTAATTAGTCAAGCTGTTGCGGTTTTTGAACATTAGCTTAATTAATTGCATTCTTCGCTTAAAATGTCAAATGTGTTTTGTATAACTATACTTTTCAGTTGCGTCCTCCATTGTCCCAGAGAGTCATTTTCCAACTGCCGATCATCTCTTTCCCAAGCGGTTGGGAAGCAGCCTTTGGATACACGGAAACCCTGCAGCTGTGAACGAGGATCCCGCTCCCGTACACTCGGAGATTGGGCATGAGGTTTGTTCAGACTGCATAGGACATTCTGACCTACTGCAATAAACGATGAATTTGTGTACGCTCCGGAGCCTTGATTAACCTTAAAAAATGTGTTTGTTTCCCCCTGGGCTTCTTACTCAGATATTACTGCCGAAAGAAAAACTTCTATCAACCCGAAGTTAACTTATCACGTTGTGTATGTTAATTATTGTAGAATTTTTTAAGTAACTATATGGACATTGAGTGTGCTGATTATTGCCTCGTCCAATCGACCAAACCAACTGAATAAGAACAACTCGGATTAAACTTTTCTGTGACAGGCTAGCTACATAGAGGAGGAAAGGCCTAAGCCAATCATTATTAAAGAGGAGAGACTTGAAGAGGATGGTGACCGCTGTAACTCGCAGGAAGAACTGAAGATCAGTGAGGAGAGTGAGTAAAGACAATAACTACTCTTATTAACTGTGTGCGGATCACCATGTCCAATGTCACAGAAGTACGTTGTAATTGAGAGACTGCAGCTTGGTGATAATTAATTATTAGGATTTCTGTTGGGTCTGTTTCTTCTAGGAGTTGAATGGTTGACCACAGAGGGTGTTGGAACCTCTCCTCTTGTTGACAAACAGACTACACCTATACCAGGCATAGAGGAGCTCCCTGAGCAACATATGACAAGACGCACCGTTTGGGAAGACAGTGACACGGTTCTAAGGGCAGAATCAGAGAACGACTCGTTGAACGCGGGCCACCAACGCAGAGGACCTGTACAGAGTTCGGGAAAACTCGACAATATGGACTATGAATACGATCTGTATGGGAGGCCTGGTCAGACGGACACCTTCTTTGCGCTAGGCAACCCTGAAACGGAGACGGAGGGGGCTGCTTGCTCCTATACTACAGAAACCAATTCCGAGAGCCTGCTGGTTCATTCTGAGATACAAACAGCAGCTGCAACCAAAGGCGGAAGCGACAGTCTGACCTCTCTCAGATCTCTGGAACCAAAGTCGGGGGTTGGGATGATGGACTCTGCACCATTTGAGATGGAGTTTGAGATATCCCCTGCATGGAACAAAGGGTCTGTGTCAGCGGGGGCGTACATGCAACACAGACATTATAAGAAGGACTTGCTGAGTGTGAAACCACAGCCAGAAAACGTCCCCAATATGTTTCCAACAAACAGCCTAACGACCCAGAGCAGAGTTGGAATGAAAGACAAACGGTTCATTTGCACCTACTGTGGGAAAAGCTTTTCTTCTCCACAGAACCTTGACACGCATCACAGGATTCACACAGGAGAGAGACCATTTATGTGTACACAGTGCGGGAAAAGGTTCACTCAGTCAGCTCACCTTAAATCACATCAGAGTGTTCATACGGGAGAGAGACCATTCGAGTGTACTGACTGCGGGAAACGATTTTCTGGCAAACAAAACCTTAGGATACACCAGCAGAAAAATCATTCCAGGCCTCCTAAGTGACTTCTTTGGTAGAGACGCTAGCCAGTGTGCAGACTGAGCCCTATGAGCTGGAGTTTGAGTCTAGATCATGTCATTTGCCGATTCCAACTGGGAGAGCTCAGCATCGCCTGGTCTGGGCTGGTCTGGGCTGGGTTGGGTTGGGTTGGGTTGGCAGGGCTTCTCTCGGCTCATCACTAATGAGCGTCTGCTGTCCTCTTCCTGGGCCCTTCAGGTTGCCAGTGCAATCCTGAGAGAAGTGCGTCTCCACCATTTGGCGGCGGAACCTCAGAGGCTGGTGATTTGAAGGCGCCTAGGATTTGAGAAGGCTAGTTACTTCCTCACCCTCCCCACGTGTGGTGGTGGGAGAGTCATAGTGACAAGAGCGAGATGTATTGGCACAGTTGGCAACTCAAAATTGGGAGGGGGGGAATTTCCAAAAAATATATAAATACTAATGATAGTCATCATTCCGCTTGATATATATATATATATATATAGTGTGAGATACATATTTTAAAAAGTTTTTGAAAGAAGAATAATTATCCTAAGAATCGTATAATATAGAATTATATAGAGAGTGAATTAAATTAAAGCATTCAGATTTTAAGAGTATTTGTGATACGGGTTTTTAAACTAATATGTGAAAAAGTCCCACTGTCCATGTTTTCCATTTTCATTTATTACTGTCTTACCCATATTCAGAAAGTTTTTGTGTATATCAATACCAATATGTTTAATTTCCCACTGTGAAAAGCATAAATAAGCATTGGTTTCTCCGTAATAAATGCCTATTGTTAATGGAATTAAATTTAGTAACTGTCTGTGGGTCATTGTGAGCTCTGAGGACCGAAGTGATCCTGGGCAACTCTTTGTCAAGACTCAAAGTTTTAATTAAGGTAGCTGGTAGAGTAGGGGTTCAGAGATGGTTCATGTCCCATCCCTGCTTTTTATCCTTGAGAAACCTAATTTAATAAGTATATATCCCGATGTATTAGTAAATGTATGTAGAAATTGTAAACTCTGTATGTCGCTTTGGATAAAAGTGTCTGTTAAGCAACTAAGCTGTATTTAAGAAACGATCTGTCTGCCAGTGCTCGGGTACTTTGTAAAACACATCTGTAAAAGAGACAAGTGGGCTTATTGTCTCCAAAGAAAAATATATCTGCCTCTATCTTATTGTAGATCATTTGTGCTTTTTAATCTGTCCTCTGTGAGGTTAATGTCCTCCTGTCTGTTGCTATGTCCTCTGTGGGGTTAACGTCCTCCTGCTTGTTGGTCTGTTCTCTGTGGGGTTAACGTCCTCCTGCTTGTTGCTCTGTCCTCTATGGGGTCAATGTCCTATTTGTTGCTCTGTCCTCTGTGGGGTTAATGTCCTCCTGTTTCTTTCTCTGTACACTGTGGGATTAATGTCTTCCTGTCTGTTGGTATGCCCTCTGTGGGATTAAAATCCTCCTGTTTCTTTCTCTGTTCTCTTTGGGGCTAATGCCCTTTTGTGGGGTTAATGTCCTCCTGCCTTCTGCTCTGTCCTCTGAACGGTTGATTCCAAAATGAGAACTTTTTTTACATGCTAAAATCACAACAGTTTTTCTAAGATAAATTTTAATCGAGGTAACAGCCTACTCAATTTACAAGGAAAATGCATTTTTCCATATCTGCAAAAAAGATTAATTCAATATTGAGAGGACTTAATTCTAAGTAAGGACACCATTGTTGAACCCTTCATCATTCAAGTATAAAAGCACTCGCGCAATGAATAGCGAATGCATAGAATATAGTTATAATCGATACAGGGGTAAAATAAATAAATAAAACAATACACAAATGATTACTCCATAATAAATAGATAGCCCTATATGAACATATAATAAACAGTGAAATCAATATGACATACTATTATTCTAAGCATTTTATAAAAATGCTTCCAGGAAATTAGCCTAAAGAAAAATTTAAGAAATTTCGGCATTTTCGGCAAAAACGCCTAGCGAGGAAAATGGGTGGGGTCCCATGTGTCACAGGTATGACAAATTTGTTCCTGAAAAAATACGTTGTTTTGGCAATCTGAGCGTCTTGTATTTACACTGTCGTCAACACCTCGTTGAGCTATTGGGACAAAGTAAATACTCTTTCTTGGAAAGGGCTTTGTAAAGGAAGTGGGCCTAGCTGAGATTTAAACAGGTATTTTGGATTTGTAGCCATATGATGCTACGAAGCTCTTCCAGTTGACTTGTACGACACGTTTGCAATGTTCTCCTGATGGTGGCGACCTCTGAAAATACACCAACTTTGTCGGGAAAGATTTTGCTAGGAAACCATCACCCGACACACAACGAAACTACTAATCAATCAAGTTATCAGTCGTGATTGGTTTGGACATTTAGATGTGGTACGGAGAATAGTCAAGAAACAAACCGTATGATATAATATGTTTAAAATAACTATGATTTAACTGTGGGCCAATGTTTATCCACGAATGAAATCTGCTTGAAATCCTTTAAAAATGTTGTGGCTGCTGTTTAGGTGTTTACGGTAATTCTCATCCTCTTCCCTGGCAGTCCGGAAGTACCCTTGCAGGAGACAGTGAAGGATCTCTATTTCACATCACGTCGCAGTACAGTAGTTAGCTCAAGTAAACAACAGTTAATTTGGACAAAACAAAACAAAAAGCATATCTTATAAACTTACGTTTTTTTTCAGTAATCACATAACTTACAGAAAATATCTGGATCTGAGGTTTACCGAGAAAGAAATAGCAATGTCAAACGGTGTTGTTGTTCATGCACAGATAGCCTCAATCATAGAGGCTTTGGCTAAAACCGCTGTGGCAGAAATTTGCGAACTTGTGGATGACGGCTATACGGTTTTACATTTAGAAATATCTAGAAGTCAGAAAGAGAACGAAGTCCTGAAGAGAAAATTAAAGATGATGGAGTACAGGGTTGCACGAGCATGTGTTGATAAACCAGGAGTTCGAAAAAGCGCTGGACGGAATCGCTCTGGTGGGGTTCACGTTTGCAATAAAATAAGAAGTTGAAGTAATTTAATTTCAGTTTGCGATTTGGTTATTCTGCGTCTGTTAATCTTTCTTGAACCTTTCGTGAAATAATATCGATAAATAATTTACGATCGTTTATTTATTCTAGGCATACTGTAAGAACAATGGGGTAATTCTTTCTTTATGAATTACTTTACAGTGGCGAATCCATTTCTAACCGAGGAGAAACTCCTTGATAAACAGTCGCGTACCTGCCTTTGGAGGGAGGCAGAGTCCAGCGGTGTAGATGAAGACAATATTGCTACCAAGTCTGTCAAGAAGAGGGTTAAGGTCGGTAACGGTCGTTTTGTCAAGCACTATAATCTCTTGGCTACTTCGTAGTGAATAGATATTAACAAACGAGTTTTCTAAAAACGTGTTGTATTGTTAGACTTGCGATAATGAAGTTTGAATGACTGATATTCAGTCAATGTGATGACGTTACCTTTCTTTGATAGTGCGGAGAAGAGGAAGGGAGTCCTGAACCAATCATTATTAAAGAGGAAAGCCTCGAGGAGGATTCGGAGCTCCGTGACTCGCAGGAAGAACTTAGAATCATTAGCGAGAGTAAGTGGGGAGGAAACCGGTTTGTAAATCAAAATGCTCATAACTTAGACATTTAAGTATTCAAGGCGAACTATGCGCAGTATGAGTCTTTTTTCTAGACTTTTTTTTTTTGGGGGGGGGGGTGGGGCCCCCGTGGTGGGGGTGTGTGCAGATGGGGGGGGGGGTGGGGGGGGGGGGGGGGGGTGTGGGGGGGGGGGGGGGG
>JAOYSI010060304.1:13720-24003 GCA_025775065.1 Hiodon alosoides
ATTTACGTATTCACGCCGAACTATGCGCAGTATGCGTCCCTTTTCTAGCCTTTATTTTTGGGGGGGGGGGGCCCACCCCCCATATTAAAATATTCTCAAAATGCCCCCCCCAAATATTGATATAAAAATAAAAATAAAATAAAAATGTGCTATTTGGCAGATTTGGTCCCCCCCAATGTTGACTCCATGGCTCTATATCCAGTTGTATGGTAATCAAAAGCTGCACAATGAATTATTTGTATTCTAAACTAAAAACTAACATGTTCAAATATTCATTAAGGAAAGGATTATAATTACATAATATATAATTTAAAGAAGGGTTAGCGAAAAGGGTTTTCATCTTTTACAGATATCTTCAAACACAAGAACCATACATTTCTTGATTACATGATAATCCTGTCCATCAATTTTTACAACGGTAAAAAAAAAAAAAAAACAAGAAGCTTGGCTTGCCTGTATGATTCAGATGGTCAGATTGACATCTAGACCATATCACTGCAACCCTAGGCAGGTTGGCCTTGGATTGAGATAAATATCAATAAAGCTATTAAATGCACATTGCCATTTATATAGAGATGCCCATCTTATTCAAATCCTAAGGAGGCTGCTTACATGATTAGTTAACTGTTTGGAATTATTTGTATACAACTTGGTTTACTGATAAAAGACCTGAATATTTAGAGCATTTTTTGAACCTTCATTCAGCCTGGTTTGCCACTTAAATAGTATTAAATTAAAATAATTGTTTATTGATTCTGTTACAGGACCTGAAGAGTTGGACACTTATAGTGGTGAAACGGCTCCCGTTTTAGATACACAGATTAAATGTGTAGAAGCAACTGACCAGCTTCATTCACAGCACCGGACCAGTGTATGGGACGATGGTGGGTTGGACGCTATCCTCAAGGCTGAATTAGAGAATGAGACTTCAAACCAGAGGCTGAAGCACACAGGATCCGATCAGAGTGCCGGCAGGCTGAGTAGCCTGAGCTATGAGTACGTCCTGTACGAGAGATCCGGTCAGCTGCAGACCTACTTTGCACAGGGGAATAGCGATACAGAAACTGAGGTGCCAGCTTGCTCTTATTCTACAGAGGCTGATTCAGAAGTCTTGGTGGTTAATTCAAATGTGCCGACAATTCCCAGTGTTTCAAAAGGTGCTAATAGAAGTCTGTCTTTAGGACAGTCTGAGGAACCAGAGGTTGTAATGAAAGACATGATCTTTTCTGCACCCAGTGCACAGAGTGCTGACATGCAGCCCGTATGGAGCAAAGGGTCTTTGTCGCAAAGCATTTATTCACAAGACGGAGATGAAGAATTTGAGGAAAGAGAGAGATTGCTGCCTAAAACAATTGGCAGCATTTGTTCCCCATTAACCAAAATGACAATGAGGGAAAACACAGCAGAATCTAAATCAGAATCCAGTGGGAGTTTCACAACATCACCAAGGGTTAAAACCCAACGAAGAGTTGGCAGAAGAGAGAAACGGTTCATTTGTGGGTACTGTGGCAAGAGTTTTACTTGTCCAAAATATCTTCAAACCCACCAGAGAGTTCACACTGGAGAAAAACCATATAGCTGTCCACAATGTGGAAAGAGATTTGCCCAATCAGGTTATCTCAAAAAGCACCAGAATGTTCACACTGGAGCAAAACCTTTCAGCTGTAAACAATGCGGGAAGCGGTTTGCCGATTCAAGTAATCTCATAAGACACAGGAGTGTCCACACCGGAGAGAGACCATATATCTGTACATATTGTGGAGAACGATTTGCAGGAAAACATCACCTCAAAATACACCAACAGAGAAACCACCCAGCTGTGTGGACTGCAAGTTGAGTTTTGTTTCCTGAGATAAAGCTTGTAAGAATCTTACTAAATCCAGTCTTTGTAGGTATGATTGGTTGTGTAGTTTTTAAGTATTACTTTTTTTGAAAAATGTTTGTGCCATTTTGCGTAGTTACCTACTCGTGATCGTATAATGCTTTCCCTACGTAAGACTGCAGATGTGTCAAATGAGAGGGGGTGATGCCAGGAAAATGCTGTTTTTGATATAAATAAAACTTAACACATTGATAAAATAAAACTAAGTAGCTAAATAGCACTGTCTGCCTTCATTTAATTGTAAGGCTCTGAACTATGCAATAACTACAGAGGGTATCGTACCGTGGCCTGTTAGGGAGTAATGGTTATGGTTTCATTTTAAAATACGGAATATATCATATTTTATTTGTTACGCTGATTTGTTTTTATACATTAGCCATGGAATAATTAAGAAGGAAAATGCCTTTAAACAGTGTAAATATTGTAAAACACAGTAGTGTTGGAATAGATCCTTTTGATATATTTAATTTTATTGTAGTTTAACAAATATTTTATAAATATTTCTTAAGACACTTTAAAAAAAATTCTTCAACAAAATGGTATTTGCATATGGTTGCCCCTTGCCACTACACACTACATATGTGTCGTCATTTTAAAAGAAACCATTGAAATGTAGTGATTTCCACATTTTTACTTAATACATATTTGCTCTAGTTGTATTTACATATTCAAATAAAAGAAAGGAAAAAAACACTCAAAGTCTCTGGCATGATGACCAGATAAATACATTATTTGACAAATTCTAATGACAGCTGTTTTGAACACTGGCCTCTTCCATTAAAGTGAAGGGTGGTTTGCGTTGCATGAAATCGTATGTATTGGACGATGGGAATTACAAATGGAAAATATACATATGTAGTCCACTCTTGTGAGATTAAAATCCATATCGGATACCTTAGATAGAAATATAAGTCCACTCCAAAAAAAAAACTTAAAGATGCACAAAATACAGGAATTTCGACATCTATGCAAATGGACTAGTTAAATCTTACAAAAAATGCATGCGTCACTTTTTCCACGCTAAAATATACATCCACTCTCAAGATTATTTTCTCCCAATGGACCTGAATATTTTGACTGGAGAGATGAAAAAACTGGGTTAACTTGTTGGCCAAACAAAGTGCTAAAAAAGAGGGGGAAATGGCCATATACAAACAGACACTCATACACTCAGTGGCCAGTTTATTATATACACCCATCTAGTACCACCTCAGATCTCTCATTGTCTCCAGAACAGTATTCCTCAGGGCATGGATTATACAAACATCCACAGGGATGCTCTGCTTATCAGAACACTTTTATCCAAAGTGACTAACAGAGCTTACAATTTCTACATTCATTAAGAGTACAACAGCTGGGGACCTGTCGCTTAACCACTACACCACCAACTGCCCTCATATAAACTGAACTCGCTGACATGTTCCTGGAACCATTCTGAGAAAGTACGTGTTTCATGACATGGTACATTATCCTGCTGGAATCGTCCATGTGACAAATACTAAACTAACCATGGAGGGATGCATCTGGTCAGAAACAATGTTAAGATTCGCTGCAGTGATCAAACGTTGCTCAATTGGTATTGTGGTAAAACAGAGGGTAGGGAATCTGTGACTTGCCCCTTTAAAACCAACCAGCCATTCCTGCCTCTTGCCAACCGTCCACAGCCTTGTGATTGGTCCAGCTGGCAGCAACGGTTCAATTAGCAACAGTATCAAAGGCAGCTGGTTTCTTCAGTCAGGGCCTGTACTTGAGGAGAAAGCATTTAGAGGATGTGTAGGGCTTGTTTGAGTGGACTTTTTATTTGGACCTTTTTGCACCATTTTTTGACCACCGTTGGCTTGGTCTTGTCCCATTGTACCACTGTCCAATAATTAAACGAACAGCATTTTTTTTTAAAAAGCTATTGACTTACTCAAAGTCAATATTGGCAAATTTGGCGATCCTGCACATAACGACACACCCTACTCCTAGGGGGTTGTTACAGTATCAACGCAGGAAAGCATTCCCCACTCAGTTAAACCAACACCAATCTGTATTTTTGACACAAGGCAGGATTTACCCATGGACTTGTGCTGTTTAAGCCAGATTTTTGGGAACAGGGACCAGAATTCGTTGGACCAGGCAGTGTTTTTCCACTCCTAATTATCAAGTGTTGATTGTGTGCCCAATTGAGCTGCGTCTTCTTGCTTTTAGCTGATAGGAGTGGAACCTTGCCTGTTTGGGGCCTGCCTTTTAGCTGATAGGAGTGGAGCCTTGCCTGTTTGGGGCCTGCCTTTTAGCTGATGGGCGTGGAGCCTTGCCTGATCTGGGGCCTGCCTTTTAGTTGATAGGCGTGGAGCCTTGCCTGTTTTGGGCCTGCCTTTTAGCTGATAGGCGTGGAGCCTTGCCTGTTTGGGGCCTGCCTTTTAGTTCATAGGCGTGGAGCCTGCCTGTTTGGGGCCTGCCTTTTAGCTGATAGGAGTGGAACCTTGCCTGTTTGGGGCCTGCCTTTTAGTTGATAGGCGTGGAGCCTTGCCTGTTTGGGGCCTGCCTTTTAGCTGATAGGCGTGGAGCCTTGCCTGTTTGGGGCCTGCCTTTTAGCTGATAGGAGTGGAACCGTGCATGTTTGTGGCCTGCCTTTTAGCTGATAGGCATGGAGCCTTGCCTGTTTGGGGCCTGCCTTTTAGCTGATAGGCGTGGAGCCTTGCCTGATCTGGGGCCTGCCTTTTAGCTGATAGGAGTGGAGCCTTGCCTGTTTGGGGCCTGCCTTTTAGCTGATAGGCGTGGAGCCTTGCCTGATCTGGGGCCTGCCTTTTAGCTGATAGGAGTGGAGCCTTACCTGTTTGGGGCCTGCCTTTTAGCTGATAGGCGTGGAGCCTTGCCTGTTTTGGGCCTGCCTTTTAGTTGATAGGCGTGGAGCCTTGCCTGTTTTGGGCCTTCCTTTTAGCTGATAGGCGTGGAGCCTTGCCTGTTTTGGGCCTGCCTTTTTTTTGAGCGGTTGTCACCCACAGGACCGCCATGGATCTGTTGTTAGTTTGTTGCTGTATATTTTCAGTAAACCCTTAGACACTGAAACATATTTTTGAGATACAATATCTGGTGCGCCCTGCACAAATGATCATACCATGTTTAAAGTTGCAGTCATTTTTCTCATTCTGGCATTCAAACAGTAACTGAATGCTTTGATGCCTGCCTGCCTAGTTCATAAAGCAAGCTATGACATGTAGAAGTGATCCATTTTTGTGATGGGGGTGATGTACCTAATAAACTGACATCTTGACCATATCAAATGAGTTCAGGTCATAAATATGTGACCTGAAATATGTCATAAAACTATCTAATTTGTGTGACAAGAAGAATCATCGGAATACCTTACTGGGAATCTTCCCCCATAGTGAATCAATTCCTCCCTTTTGAGAGGAGTACTTTCCAAGTTATCCATCTTCTATAACCTTCCTGTTCATCAGATGTAAACTGGACAGAGTATGTAAAAAAACAGTTGTTTTAAAAAAAAAAACAGTATAAATTGAACATGTACATTGTAGTGGTTGGGCTGACTGATATTGTATTGGTGTTTCTATTGTCCACTTGGTAATGTCTCGTTTATGATAGAAATGTTACAACAACAGTGACGATTTTCTTATGTCCCTGTCATTTTTAACAGCTAAAAAGTCAGGGTTTCCTGGTGTACACCCTTGATACACATATACTGTTTTGTACATGTTTTGGATTTGCTTATTTATTTCAGTTGGGTTTTGAGATACATATATTTTCAGATATTGAAACACTGATTAAAAAACCAATGGTTGGTAAGCATATTATAAAATATCTTATTTGATATTTGACCAATATTTTCTGAGTGGATAGGCGTAAACTTATAAAAAACCTTGACTTCCATTTAATCATTTCTAACCAGTTTACATAAAAACAAATGCAACATTAAATGTAATTTTATTGCAATACAATGAAGCATGTACGAGAACCAGTGAATGGGAAACAAGCGAGTATCAATCGGTTTCGTTTAAAATAAACTGGGGAATATTACCATTTTTCTTTTTCCGATTGGGTTTTAGATCCTACCAATCTGGCAACCCAACGTTCCGCTTCCCGGAAGTACAGCGTGTCTACAAGCAAATAATTATTTTCGCTATTGCTGGCTACTAGCTGAAATTAATGGGCAGTTACCGGTATTGATTCTCTTTAACCTGTAGGCAGACTCTATAGGGCATTTTTAAAAAGACGACTCAGATTGTCCAGGTAGCAAATATGACGAATTGTTTAGCCTTTAACACTCAGCTAGCTTCCATCATGGAGGTTTTAGCTAATGCGGCCGTGGCAGAAATATGCAAACTAGTGGACGATGGTTATGCGGTTTTGCATTTAGAAATATCTCAAAGCCAAAAAGAAAACGAAAACCTGAAGAGGAAATTAAAAATGATGGAGTTAAGGGCTGAACGAAACTATTCTGAGAAAACGGTCCGACTGCGAAACAGCCGTTCTTGTGGGGTTCAGGTTTGTGATGACCTAAGTGTTACAGCAAACGGTAAGTAGCATGGTTAGCCTACCTTCCAATGTTATTATATTCCTACCTTGATAATATCAAAAACTGTCTAGTTTATTATTGATATTCACATTAGCTTTAACAGCTTCCCGTTTGTTGCAGAGGATGGTCGGTTTCCCACCGCTGTGGGAGCCTTTGGCAACGAGATGGACATTGGTCTGTGGAGGGACAGAGAGGCCACTGTTGTGGGAGAAGACGACAGTCAGTTTGTAATGACGAAGGACCAGGTTAGTTCCGGGGGAATATACATAATTTAATTATCGACGACGTCAGCTCTCTCATACTTAATGAGACGTTGAGAGCGGGTTTATTTCTATTAATTACTGCGTCGTGAAGACCGAACTCCTAGTAAATATCACGTACAGTGTAATAACCCTGTCAAGACTACAGCATTACAACCATTATTACGCTTCAAGCACCGGTTAGATATTAACATTTTACTTGTGCCATCCCTGACAAAGGCATTATTGTGGCAGAGTTTTATTTTCACCCACATACAGCAGACATTAACATACCTTTTAAATTGCATGTATTTACTGATGCCGTTTAATACCTTGTTTAGGGATACAACAGGCATACCTCTTTAGGGATTTGAGCCTACAACAGTTCAATTCTCTCATAGGATTATTCCTACAACATCTATTTTTCCTTTCACAGTGTTCCTATACACTGCTTCCCAACATGTATGTAGATGACCTGGTTATATTTTTCCTGTGTATCATTAAAATCTTTGAAAAATGAATATCTTACTTTATCACTTAACCAGTCTGCAGACATAAACCATGGGAGCTCTGAATCCCTGCTTATCAAAGAGGAGAGCCTTGATGAGGACTTGGAACACACTGAATCACAGGGAGGAATGAATATCATTGAGCAGAGTAAGTAAACGTAGAAACGACTTTGGAGATTTTCGAGCGCTGTTTATGAAGTTATTGTACAGTTTTTAATCAAGGTGTTTTTGCACAATTGTTTTATTATCATTTGCTGGATGTGCGTGATTCTTTTATACAAAGGTAATTTGATAACCTTGTGGGTGTGAGTATACTACTGCTTTGTTTAAAGAGTTAATTGTGAATAATAATAATAATTGTTATATTGCTTGTTTCCATTTTTCCAGGAGCTCTGGGGACAGATGTTGATGGCATGGAAAAGGTTCCCATTGTGGACATACCGAAGGGCCCTACAAAAGGTGTCCTTGAACAGCACAGGAGCAGACCGAGTGTTTGGGAAGACAGTGGTGTAGACACTTACCTCAAGACAGAACTGGAGAACGAGACTGTAAACCAGAGGCTACAGCACACGGGATCTGAACAGAGTGCCGGCAGACTGAGCTATGAGTACGACTTGTATGAGAAACCCGGCCAGCTGGAGCCGTTCTACGCGACGGAGAGTGGAGAAACGGAGACCGGCGGGCTGCCTTGCTCATACGTCACAGACGCCGATCCAGCCAGCCTTTCAGGTCATTCAGAGTTACCGCCGATTTCTGTGGCCGGGAATGGCGAAATGCTTCTTGCGTGGAACAAAGCCAGCATGTTAACAATGGTTCACACACAGCACAACCATTACAAAAAACACAGGCAGAGAGACCTGTTGCCACCGACGGGGAAAGGCGCGACGTTTCTCCCAAATGGCCAAAATGCAGTGGCAGAGAACGTTGCGTCCAAATCGAACGGCCCTCTTATGAACGAATGGCCCTCTAGTGACGATCGCCTCGTCAAATCTAAAACCGCCAAGACCCACCGCGTTGACGCGCAAGCAAAGTTGTTCATCTGCACGTATTGTGGGAAGGGCTTGGCTTGCCTGAAGAACCTTAAAACGCACCAGAGAGTACACACCGGAGAAAAGCCATTCAGCTGCACACAGTGCGGGAAACGGTTTGCCGACTCGAGCAATTTCAAAAGACACCAGAGCGTCCACACGGGCGAGAGGAGGTATTCGTGCTCACACTGCGGAAAGCGGTTTGGTCAGTCCGGCTCCCTCAAAGTGCACCAGAGGGTACACACAGGACAGAAGCAGTTTATCTGCTCACAGTGTGGGAAGAGTTTCATTTCCTCCAGTCACCTGAAGAGGCACGTGAGCGTGCACATCGGAGAGAAGCTGTTGGCCAGCAAATTTTAAAGGGATAGTTTCACGGCGCAGTGGAATTTTATCGTTCGTGATCATGGACCCGATAGGGTTTCAAACATGGGGCGACCCAGGTGTGCACCAATATATTCACTCTGGGGACTGGGGGAAGCATTGAGATTTTATAACATCAGTTCCATCAACACGAGAGATTGAAGCTAGGAAAGAAAATAATGCTTACTAATTTCATGCACCCTTTGTAGGGACTGGTGGAATTAGTGGGAGCTGTTTATGTTTATGGTAATGCGTTTTGTGCAGACATGTTAATGTGTAAATATACTAATATACTAACCACGATAATTCCCTTTTTAAAAGTTACCCACATGGTGACATTCGACTCACTTAATAGCTAGCAAGGTCCTTGTACTGTCCTGTATCCAGGGTTTGTTTGTTCTTAATCAAGACTTTTTTTTAGTGTTTTTTTGTGGTGTGATGGGGTGAAACCCTGCAAATAACATACATGTGTTGATAGGCAAAATCATTACTAGGGAGTATAAATCACTTAATTTACCTGCTGCCAGCGGTGTAGGAGAAGTAGTTTTTAAACTCAGCCTTTGAAAACTTGGCTGTAAAGATGAGCATGTTTGGATTTAAATAAATGGAGATACTCGGAGGTAAAGACCAGCTCACTTTATAATTGTGTGAGTGATGCTTGGTTGGTGTACGTGTGAGAATTTGTCAACTCTTCCGACTGAACTGGAGCGGGAGCATGTGCTGGCAAAATGGCTATCAGCCAAGGTTTGACTAAATTAAGAGAGTACAGCAGCATTTTTTTTTGTAAAACTAGAAAATATTTAGATTTTACATATTTCTATTGTATTTGTATCTTGCATCCATATTTTGAACACTCACATAGGGCATGCAGTAGCTGAGATGACTGTTAAAATTTTAGCTGTAAAACTTCAACTTCACCCTTGACAAGTGGTAGATATATATATCTGCTTTTGTTGTGATGGGTTCTGAGTGGTAATTGTTGGATGTTAACAACACAATTCAGTTTGGCTAAGTTAAGCTTCCTAAACATAAACCACCTCCAACAACCCAGTTATTTCACTGTGGGCCTGTAAAGATAAGAGTTATCAGTGGTTTTGAGTAAGAATGATGTAAAAAAAATAGCTTGAGTGTCATTTCTTGATCAAACGTAATGGACTGTTTGGACGATTTGAGGCCGCAGTTTGACTCCTACATGATTAGATATCAAATCAGAACCGTGTTTCCTATATGCCTCAACGTATGTGTTTCTTCTCTTCAATGAAAACATTCAGTTGGTTCCCAAGGAAAAAACAAACCAATGTAACGCTAATTGAAGTAATGCTGAATTTTACTTTAAATATTAGGTTTTTATTTATTTTCTATCTTGCTTAATTTTTTTTGTATTATCATGCCTTTTATTGAGGATTAATGGGGACCGAAATGTATCACTAAAGTCAGTGAAGTGTCTATGTACTCTGCCATGTTGTTCCTTTATGGAGGTTTAATTTAGCAGGAAATCTAAAATGAATTAAAATATCACAGAAATGAAATTCCAGTTTTATTCCTTTTAAATTTTTTTTGCAAACATGTACACCCCTTCCTGCACCTCTGCTTTCCTGCAAACCACAAGTTAAACTGTTTCCCTCAGCGGACCTAGTTCATAGACAGTTTCTAGCTTTAAACCAGGTCAGCTCCTGGCTACCTCTGCACGCTAATCTCGGCGTACAACCCCACCAGATCAGCTCCTGGCTACCTCTGCACGCT
>JAOYSI010060315.1:2916-24001 GCA_025775065.1 Hiodon alosoides
CCCCCCTTAACTTGATACACCGGCGGGGCCACCAAAAGCCCTGGTGGCTTTAAGCTTAAAAAACCCCCCCCCCCCCCCATATCCTTTCAGCTAGACTGGCTAATCCTACTCCTAGAGGCAGACAGTGTCTTAAGGTCTCCGTTCCACTCAAACTCTCTCCAAAATTTGCAACTACCGGGAATAATTGTCTTAACTGAACCAATTTAAATCCTCAGGTCTGTGAATATAGGATATTTTAAGTAGCTGAAAAAGTCCTTCCGCAAGCTCTCCGACCAAGAGCTGGGTATCAAGTTTTTTTAATGGTTTGTGACTACTACCATTTTGTTGGCCTTGTATAGGCTGAAGCAGAACACTTTCTGTAAATATTTAAAATGCTTGAGACGCACAATGAGCAATGAGTCAAAAGTATTCAGAGATGACCAGCTCTGCAAGATGTCTAATCATACTAATTTAATCATATTTACGTCAACATCATTTATACGTCAATATATTCAAAACATACTTGCAAGGGTAGCAGATAACATTCATTTGCAAGCGTTTGACGGGCGATATTGGTGCTTGACATAATCCATCTTCGAACTAAGCATGCCACTGGTCTATGTTTCCAGCATTGCATGCTGGTCCTTGAGCCAGCTTGATTCTTCTCTAACAGAAAGTGGTCTTTCACATATTGTAGTTCATACTACCAAATGTGCAACCAGGCGAGGTGAGTCATACAGGTGTAAGGCCCTAATGATGAGAACCGCAGGTGCTGAAAGGAACGTGATTTACATGAGAAACATCGCTTGACAAGTTTTATGAGAGTGGATAGCGGACTTAGAAATATTGAACTTTTTTTGTTCATTTTTATTTCATGGTCGCACAAAGAGTAAAGGGAAATATTAATATTTCTGTAGATGGACAGGTCTTGGCTAATGTTAGCAAAGTTTGTTGCAATTTCTGCGACTGCAAACTTACTGTCTGGTCAAACCAAGTTTGTAGTCTAAATTGAAACAAAAGTGCATTTTACATGGATGAACTATCCAAATGCAATCAATGAATTCAATCAAGGCTCAAAGTTCTTAGCAGGATAATGGGCTAGTTTTCCGTGCTGGTGACTCAGCTGGGAATTACTTTCTGGTGAGCTGCTGGTTGCTGATTGATTGATATGGGCAATAGGTGAGGGAGAAGTGTGACAAAGCCCACTACAGGGATATTTCTGCCTGGAGTTCCAACTGCTCCCCAATTTATACACTTAAACAGCCACAGGCTTCTGCCCTTGGGTCTCCGTCACAGGTTAACGTTAAAGTTAAAATGTTAGTGTAATAATGAATCTCTCAATCGGGGGATGGGGGGTTTGCTACACCACCAAATGACAAATATGTGCTTCTGGAGAACTAGACTATGGAGGACCAAAGAAATTGTCCAAATTAAATAAAATGAATAAGGACATAAGTAAGATACAGGATGGTTAATGTGAGAGAAGTCTAGTTTTAACTTAATGTCTCATTTGTATCACTCAGTGAAAGGCCAGTGCTGGCAAGCTTGGCGTAATATAAAGTCTACCCATGTAACCTGCATCCAAACCCATTATTGCGAAATGCAAATCTATTATTTTGGTCCTTTGTATTAGACAGTTTTAGTAGTTATTAGTTGTATTAATTGTTTTGATGATATTCTCAAATGCAGGGTGATAAAGAATGACTTTGTTACCAAGAGAACCGATAGGGTATGTGAAGTGTGTTAGAATAAAAAATATATCGCTTTTGCAAGTTGACTTAACCTTGATAGACGTTTTATTCTTTTCTGCGTTTTCAAATGCAGGGCTGAAGGGATCATAACGATGGATGGTTAACTTCTATAATCACAACACATGACACGATGTCTTTATGTAGAAGGCAGCTAGGACGCGAGTAAGCACAGGCATTCTCACTTGTAGAGTGAGTCTTTTTTGCCAGCTTATTTAACTAATACGATGACTTTTGCTCCTGCCAAGACCTAGAACCAAATAGTTGTTGCTCTAATTTACCTAATATGGGCCGTTCTTTTTAAAAAGAAAAACCTCCTGAATGGGGTTCTCCACTAACGGGTCTGGTGACAGCTGACTGAATAGAAATCCGCTTCTGCCATACATATTTCTAAGAAGAAGGTCCACTAGACTAATATAACGTACGTGAGAAGTGGAGTGAGAACCAGCCTTTCCCTGTTATACAGGAGAGATTTTTTAGACAAGAAAGGGAGAGTAATAGAATCTGCATCTTAATTTCTTTTCTTTTTTTTTCTATTTAGGGTGCCAGAAACAGTGTTACTTTCATTTACGTGTTATCACTTAATGAAATTGAATGATTCCTTCCAAAGTCTGCGGGTGACTGTGCTAATGTATAACTGTTCTGCCAGTGGGAGTGTTTGCAGGACATGAATGGGGCTGGAAAGCGTAGGGGAATGGCCATTCAGATTAACAGTACAACAATAAGTCCTCTAAACCTGTCTGCATATACTGTGTGCGTGTTGTCATGGGAAACGTATCACGAAAAATGTGTTTTCCTATCACAAAAATGTTTAAACTAATATCATGTAAAGTGTTAATATGGTATGGGAATACTGGGCTAGATTATGGACAAATAACAATATACAGATGGGTGACAAATTAAATTAAAAACCTACAGTGGCTCTGTTATGCTGTGGGGGACATTTTCCTGGCGTGGTTTGGGTCCACTTGTCTCCTTAGATGGAAGGGTCACTGAAAATCATTACGAAGTTATTCTGAGTAATTACCTTTATCCCGTGGTGAAATATTTATATCCTGATGGGAGTGGTCTCCTCTAGGATGACAATGCCCCCATCCACAGGGCACGAGGGGTCACTGAATTGTTTGATGAGTGTGAAAATTATGTGACGTCATATGCTAGGGCCTTCACAGTCCCCAGATCTCAACCCAATTGATCACCTATGGGAGAGTTACGGCACTCTCCACCACCACCATCAAAACACCAAATGAGGGAATATATTTTGGAAGAATGGTGTTCCAAAAAGAATAGAGTTCCAGAGACTCCAGAGCTGCAGTTACAGAGCTGTTCTGGCAACACCTTACTGAGACACTTCATGTTGGTTTTTCCTTTAATTTGTCACTTAAATCTTAAATCTTAAAATAAGGGTTAGGATCTCAATATCCTAGCTTCAAATGCCATGTTTAATGTCAGGTAGATGATATAAACGCAAAGAATCTCTTTGCAAAGCTAGTTGGGCTAGTTTCTCTAGTTTAGTAGAAATGTACGTGTAGACTCAGCGTTGTGCTATAGTGCTTTAGATGACATCTTTACTAGCACACTTGATTAGCATGTTAAACCATTGATTGCATACTGTTTTTTGGCCACGTGTTCATGTGATGGTATTGAAGTAAAACGGATAAAGAAGTACTGATGTTAAGGACACAGGCTTTTTTTTATTTTTTATTTTTTTATATATCAGCAATAGTTTTTGAGCTGCAAAGAGAGAAATGTTGGTCACACTTTCAAAACAGCATTTTCTACTAGGCCTCAACCATACTATCCCAACCAAATCTAAAACTGGATACATTCTACATCTTGTTGGAAATAACTGCCAGTTAGCAGTTAGCACTGGATGAGTTCCGTTGGATTTATTCATATCTGGTTCCATCTTCAGGATCTTCAGGTGTTCCAATATTAAAATGTAATTTTACTGCCATTATGTTTAGGACTGTTATTGGTACGTAGGGGACTTTTAGAACTTTGGTATCGCACTGCACCAGTTTAAATTGTGATGGTTGCAGCCAAATGAAACTAATTCATTTTAAAGTACTCATAATTAAAAGGATTCTGTCTTGTCCTGCTTATAAAAAGCAAAAAATAAAAAATAAAAAATATGGACTCATAAAATATCTAGTTAGTCTGAAGCTCATTTTTCAAATGAATAATTATCTCAAGCCATCTGTCATGCAGTGCTGTGATGTCCACTTCTTCGAACCTTTAAAATACCAACTTCTTTCTGTCTACAGGTTTCGGTGGCCCTCTCCCCCTAGCACAAGCCATGATTGCGTTCGCACCTCAGTCTCCCAGAACTGGCGGTGTGGCTGCTTTTTGTTACCGTTCCTTTAGCACACATTTGAGTAAGTGGCCGTGCCCACCTATCTTCTGATAAAAAACTGTGAAGAAGAGGGAGGAGAAACTGTTTCTACCCTACAGTCAAATTCCTTCGATTCACTTGGCGTGCCGCAAAGGACCATGAAATAGAGCCATTTGCTGCAAATTAGGAGACCGCCGGCTCCCTCCTTTTGCAAAGTCTTCAGCAAGGAGAGCGTGCCATGCACGGGTATAATACATGAACTCTGCAAAATGTTCATGTCAATAAAAAGCCGCTTAAATTGGGAGTCTCGCCCTCTCTGCTCTCTCCTCGCCCCCATTTAGCAGAGAGATGGGTTTCTATATCTAGAGCCATGAAATTGCGTTTACCCTTCAGACCAACTTCCAAAACCACGCGCCGCAAACGATATGAGAAGTTAATCCTCCAGACGCAAATGTTCTCCCCATGTCTTTTTCCTATTGCTTTGCTGTTTGACAGCTGAGTGGGTTTGGCATCAGCGTCATCACCACTGAAAAGTCAACTCAATTTATTCAGCATTGGGCTATTAGAGTCAATTAATATTTCATGTGATCAGGGCGGTTTCTTTTTTCCCCATTTCATTACATACTTGATTCACCGATATATCATGTTTTCCAGTCAGTGAGGTACGATGCTTGTCTTGGCAACGAGGGAAATCAAGTCTGATGGAAACTGAGAATCATTGCCCATGTTAAAAGATGCAATTAGATCACGCAGCAATTCAGATTTAGAACAGCATGTGTACAGATACAAACTTGTAACGCTCACATAAGCATTTGTCCGTACATACACACACAAACACACACTGCCCTAGACGGGGAGTAGTCAAGCTTCCTCTCATCTGATTTACACCTGGAAGCACTAGGTGAGATAACTTCTAACCATAAAAAAGCTTCCAATTAATCAATAAGAGGCAAAGTGAAATGAAGAACTGCAGATACCTTGGCCCGCAGGAATTTCCACAACCTACCTCGGACAGTTTACGGTTTGTCTGTTAGTTCTGCTGACACATGACACAGACAGCTTCTTGGACTGCACAAAAACTGTCTCTTCCTGGCTCCCCGTATTAATCAGGCCACTTGTGTTAGAGTCCTAGCACTCCAGGGCACATTTTATAAAACCCATTATACATTAAGTACGATCAAATGTAATGATGAAAAATTATCCGGCATGCAGGAATGGGAATATAAATCCTTCCTGACCTTTAAAATAAGGTGTCTGACGCCTGTCTGGGTATATTACCATCAGGGTTCAGTCTCCCCAGCCAACCCATTTGCTTCCACTGTCCTTCTCACTGTACTAGTCTTGCCTGAGGCATTGTATTCACCAGGACAGGCTGGTTTATAAACGTTACCCCGGGCCTGAAGAACCACATTAAAAGGGTGTCCATCAAAAGTAGTATCTCCGGTAGTAAGAGCCCCTGCCCTGTGTTTTCCACATGTCTGTCTGACCTGTCTTACCGCTCCACCCAATCTATCCCCAGATCCATATCTCTCCTGTGTTTTACACATGTATGTCTGTCCTGTCTTACCGCTCCACCCACTCTATCCCCAGATCCGTGTCTGTCCTGTGTTTTACACATGTATGTCTGACCTGTCTTACCGCTCCACCCAATCTATCCCCAGATCCGCGTCTGTCCTGTGTTTTCCAATTGTCTGTCTGTCCTGTCATAGCCAGATCAGACACTGCCCTGTGTTGTCCACATGGATGTCTGTCCCGTCCTTACACTCTACCCAATCTGTCCCCAGATCAGACCCTGCCTGTACATTGGCAGCGTGGAGCAACAGGGAATTCATAGCTGCTAGGAGTTTTATAGAATAATTTATCTCTGATATCTAATGTTGCTCTGTGTGTGCATACATAATGCTTTTAAGCTGAAAGCTCTCCTGACCAGCAGACACTTGTCATCCTGTTACTAATGCCGCCACCCCTGTGCTGGACGACCATTTCATTCTTCTGTGTGCCTATTGTTAGAAATATAAAGCTGCCAAACGAGACGGCGGATGGTCGGCAAAGGGCTACAGAGATCCAGTTTGTTATCTTGGTCTCTCTCATGTGCGGTGAAAGTCTCTGTTAACCATTTATCAGATCCTGTTTCCAGTTGGGCCTCCTGGTGGCACCCACCATGGCTAAGCTTGGGCGTTTTTGTCAGTCCCAGACAGGAGACAGCTGGGGTTTTGTACCAGAACACTGCTGTTAGATTAATGCCACAGCCCAGCGGAGCTAACTGAGGTTGCTTTCGTAGCAGAGAAAAATGTAATCATTGCCTATCTGTGCTAGCTCAGTGAGGGGCAGTTATGATGTCTAGACATGGGAGAAGAGTAGAAGACAGAGGGGAAATGTTTGGCAGTGGACCTAGCAAGGACGCATGGAAAGTTTTTCGTTTGCTAGCAGTCGCTACCCATTATGAGGCATGTGTACTTCATAGCCAACAATTGGTTTGTGTTTGAGATTGTGTTTGAGTTATCATTCTGAAATTTCACCCAATGCTGTCAGCAAGATCAATAGATTTCCCCTTTCAAATCCTCCAATCTGTCATATCTCTTCCCTTTTCTAAATATCCAATCACTGTCAGATCTTGTCCCTTTAATAACCCTCCAAACACGATCATCTCTTCTCTTTTACAATCCTCCGATCACACTCATATATTTTCCCCTTTCTAATTATCATCTTCTTTAACCACGTTCATATCTCTTCTCACTGGTGGAGTTTTGTCCCTGCAGAAATTGGAGTAGAGCTATTTGGTGAAATACTCGCCAAACTTCATCTATCACCATTACCCTCAGGTCTGAGAATAAAGGGCTACCAGAAAACCACTCTTGATTTTTTTCGCTGGCAACACTGCCAACAGAGCACTCCTTTCACTATTAATATTGTGTTTGTCCTTCTCATGACCTCATAGAACAACCTGTCAATCATGCCAAAATTGCTTTGTAAAGAAGATTACATTCTGTTTAATTTAATTTGATACAGTTTCATTAAGCATTCATTCATTCAAAAAAAAAAGAAGAGTAAGCCAGCATTGACTCAATCCATCCAATTTGAGACCTACAGTGAGTGGGAAACAAAAAAAGCTGTAAATAATTGCTTTTTTTAAATGTGGAAATGATTTGTAATCATACAGCTTACTAAAATTCTAAAAACATTTGCAGTCAACATCGGGATAAACCTAACAATTACACCTGCCATCCGAAGCAGCTCAGGTTTTCCTACAAACCAAAGGGCTCTATCATCATAACGGTGTGTGTGTGTGTGTGTGTGTGTGTGTGTGTGTGTGTGTGTGTGTGTGTGTGTGTGTGTGTGTGTGTGTGTGTGTGTCTGTGTGTGTGAGTGTGTGTGTGAGTGTGTGTGTGTGTGTGTGTGTGTGTGTGTGTGTGTGTGTGAGTGTGCGTGTGTGCATGTGTGTCTGGGTGTGTCTGTGTCTGTGTCTGTGTCTGTGCACATGTCTTCTGACGGGCTCTGTTTGGGTGGATCTGTTTGGTGTTTTCTACTTATTTTTATATCTGTTGTGAATCTTACAGAGCTCCACTCCACTCTTGTCCTGTGCCACCCCTGAATAACACAGCTTAGCACCCTGTAACAGGCTAGGCGCACTTTATTGTGATTGTCACCCACTGAATTGATGGCTGGCTTTCCGGTACCTTCCCCCGCACCTTCCCCCTGCTCATGCGGTCAGGCACTCACTGGTTCAGTCCGCCCCCTCTGTAACTGACCCTGGACAGATTAGCCTCGCATGCAGCATCCTCATGAGGCTGGGCTTTCAAAACTGGTTTAAAAATGGTCAGATTTGCTTCAGTAATCCAAAGGCAATTCTGGAGTCTTGGACTGGTCATTCGATCAAAGACAGGTCCGCAAATGAATGCACGAGCTCACCCATATTTGTATTATTATGAACCTTAAGCCCCTCCCCCCCAACCCACAAACAAACACGCGAATAATGTCCTCCATGGATACACGAGCACGGTCTTTTCACTGCAGCTAAGATATTATACACATTTCATTTGCATGGCTAAATCCCATTTAGTCAGACCATGCCATACACATCAAAATACAAAACAAATGCACCGGGGGGGGGAAAACAAAAATACAAATGCCTTGTTTTTCATCATGACTCAATACCTAAGGTCAGCAGTGTGCTGTGTCCCGGGAATTAGATACTAGTTGTGTTGCAATGCAGTGCTTGGGGTTTCTTTTTCGGAGGTGAAATCGCTAAAGCAAATGTGTTTGGCAATGGAGCATGACCATGCCCCTTGCGGGCTACGCTGGCTCCATGTGTTAACACAGGATGGTCCTTCTCCTAGATTGCAATCCGCCTACGGGCTCGCTGTGTACCTGGAGGAGAAATGAAAGCGCAGGAGAGAGGAGAGGTGTTTGGTGCGATTTGTTTGTTTCGGCAAATTTCTGGTGGCATATCATCCTGCCTTACAGCTCCTGCTGTACCACCAACAGCTCCCTAGCAATGCCAGCAACTGCCTCAACATCCTTGGTCTCCACAGCTTCTGGGTCCCCCAGCCCCTGCAGCTTCTGATCTGCCCCAGTTTGACCGCACCCCAGCTCAAAGAAGCAAGCAGCACAACCCGGGCATTCTCTTTCCCAGCGCCCCCGGTGGTGGAATGAGCTGCCTGCTGTAAACTCATAAAACTCACTATCATTCAGACAGCACCTGTGTCTTCCAGTCACCGGCCAACTCTGTTCTGTCAATGTCCATATTATATTACATATTACAGTGTCTCAATTTGCTTGTGTAAACTAAGCTAAGGACTGAGTACTTAATCTGCGTTATGCAGGTGGCTGTTGGTGGTTTGACATAGTTTTTAATTTTGCATTTACTAGTCAGTTAGTCTGACTGCGGCATCTGTTATAACACTGTGTAGTGCTGTTATACTGTATAAGTTAAAGGCTGAGGGTGCTGGCTAAATAAATAAATAGCAACGACAGACAGAGAGCATTTCTGATTTAAGAACGTCATTGTTGATTGGGTAAAACAGCAGCTGGTAAGAACGTTGACAATTTGACTATTAAAATGAAGAAAACACTACCTCACATTGAATTTCAGCAATGGATGAGGCACAAAATATTTCAAATGATACCCGATGGCGCAAAACTGATACCTAAACGTTATGCCTGCCAGTAAAAAAAAAAACGTGTTTGACACAAAATCGTTAAAGGACCACAAAGGCACCTCTTACGGACATTCAGCGCCTCGCTTGCACGCTTTTGTCTCAATGTCTTTATCACCGCTGCCTACGTGAGCTGTTATTCAGCAGTCACTTATTCCGTGCATCGTGAATTAGTCCTTCAGGGAGCTCATCGAAGCAGAGAATCTTGGGTGACAATCCAGTCGCCGCCACGCGCGTCAACGGGGCCGCTTTGCCACGTGCTTTCACTTCCTACTTGTGTCGTGTTTAATCGTAGATCACACGATTTGTTAAACCCCAGATGGCACGTTGCATTGTTAACTATGAAAGCACTGTAAAAAAGAGGCAATGCTCCATAAATAGCTATTTTCAGTGAAGGAAGTTTGAAACTTCTGAAAGACAAAATGGGAGCAATGTTGTCAGGAAGGTGGTATCATATATATTGCGGGCATTCAGCAGCTTTTGTGGCTGAATTTATGATTTCTGACATTTACTTCATGGTTTGTGTCAAGGAAAGATATCGTCCCATCTTTTCTCTGTTCCATTCCAATCAATTCCCTGTTTCCGGCTGACACGTTGGGCACCTGGCAAATTCACTTTTCCTTTCTTGATTAAATGCTGTTATTAATTTGCTCAAGCACTTTCAGAAACCAACATGAAATTATCGGGATAGCATCTATTTTGAGTAATTACAGTACTTCATTTCTCTGCATTGGGGTACGATGGAATTAGTCCTACAATAAATCTGATTAGGAAACACACAGAAGAACACCCACTTAACACTTAACACTTAACACAGAGCAAGGAGGAACGCAGTGATTGCTCTCTCACTCTCTCATTTCCTCTCACACATGCAAACATTTTACCGATAAAACACTGAGTTTTTTTATCAATTCTGGTCACATATGTAAAAAAAATTAAAAAAAATAACCAAAAGGTTTTTACAGTACACTCCTACACAAGCGTTTTAACAGCAGTCTGTCAACGTGGGTGGAATTATTTCTGCTTCCTAAACGTGTTTAATATACCCGATGCTGAAAACAAGACTGGCTGAATAATAGACTGTAATGCCCCATAACAAGACTGCCTGCCACTTTCACAAACTCAATTTGTGCAATGAGTCACCTCATCACAGACAACGACATTGTTACGACCCCCACTTTATTTATAAGGAATGCTACATGGACCATCGGTTAGTCATGTGATATTTTGAATTGACTACATATTTGATTTTAGGCATGAATTAATTGAGAATAATAGTCCAACTGAACAGACCGAGCAGCAAGTGAATTAAGTAACTTTAGTGACAAATTAACAGCAATCATTAATTCACTGTAGCTAAAATTTCATGTATTACCAGCTGAATATGTTGTGTCTGCAGCTACATTATTGAATCAATCAATTCAATTATTGAATTGAATTGAATATATATACTTTAACGTTAGTTTGGAGAGCGCTGCCGTCTTTCAAACCTGAACAAATACAATACTAGTCCACAGTGAACTCTTCACTATTTGTTCAATGTAAACCTACCACACCAAAAAACAAATCAAAAACTGTTCCACCCTGGCAGTGCTCTGTCTCCACAATCAGCGGGTGAAGGAGATTGGGACATTTGGAAACATTAAGGCTGGTGCTCAGCAGGAGGTCTCACTGGAGGAGCGTAGACAATGAATGGATTGTGTTACGTAATAGCTTCTCCTCGATGATCTCCTGCTGTTGCTTTTTCTTTTTGACTTTACTTTAAGAGTTAGAAGAAACTCAAGAAATGTATGTGATTGGCCAGTGTACTTATCAATCAATGACATGATCAGAGCTTCATCTGTAAATTGAATGTTACGCCTTTGTTTAAGCCAACCACACAGGGCAATATCTTCTATGGTTTGAAAGGCTCATCTCATAATCTTCCTTCTTGGAAGTTGCTTCCTGAAGTATTAAGTAGGCATATGGCCATTAATTACCTTAGACAAGGAAAATTTTATTAGATCTACTTCTTTTTAGGCCTCACTCCTCATCACCTCGTCTTCATGCACTTATTTTGGCAAGCTTGCCACTAGCTATTAAAATTGCCTCGGCTACCCTTTAGCAGCTTGGGATCTGGTTTCATCCAAGATAATTACAACATGTCTGTCCACTACGAGCCAGGGGCAGTGGTGGAGAGTGGTCAATGCAGGTCACTTTGGGTTGCTGTTCAAAATATACCAATCGATATTAACCAAATGATTTCAACTGGATAGACATCTTGCTGTTAGGGGAGGCATACCAAGCTTTTGGTGTGGTTGGTTCGAGGGCAGTGTGAGCAAGCGTTCTTAGTGAATGTATTCTCCCAAAGCAGAAAACATCATGCTACTGTTACTGTAATAGGAATATTGGTGATGTGGCATTTTCAACTCCACGGCTTTTGTTCATTAAAAACACCGATAAATAAAATCACACAAATGACTCAATGACCAAGTCATGATCGACCTCTGCAGTACGTACCGAGAACTATTAAACATTAGAGTCCCTGACCAAAATATTTCAAAAGACATGCTTCAGAAAAGAAAATATTTTTATTCACTAAACATTAATACTGTTTTATTTATATTGCAGGGTATCAAACCATACCTGCGTTAAAAAGGAAAAGCTAAATGTCAACGTGTGTCTCCCAGAAAGGTAATGTAAGTGCAACGCGGTGAGGCAATCCCATCTGAGTGGGAGGGTTTCTTCAATAGCTTTTTCCCTCCACAGCTTGTAAAAAGCACTCGACTCGAATTAGATCACGGAAAACAGCCAAAACATCGATGAATAACCCCAATCACCTCTTGAAAGGATTACATCCATTGACATTTTGACATCTGTATACTGAAATGATATCTCGGTTTCTGAGGCGCGGACCGGCCACATGGCTGCCAAGAGACGGTCATCGCGGTAGCGAAGTTAGTGACACAGTTTAAGTCGATTATCCTCGGCGAGCCCACTGACGGCAAGCTCAGTGTGACATGCAACGCTTACACGAAGTGGAAGGGGGAATCAGATATTCATGTCGGAAATCAGCCTGGGCAAAACACTTTTATTCATATCTTCATCCATTATTGACGCAGTTCGTTAAAACGTATCAGGTTGTTTTCATCTTCATGTCTGCAAATCGTCTTCAGGCGTCGAGAATGTTTGTTTGTTTCTATTGTTTTTATTTTGCCAGGAATTTACAGACCCTTGCAGGACTCATCCTTCAGTAGAAATCATCCACTTCTGTTTTTGTTTGATCAGTTCCTGTACTCGTACCGTTCTGGGTGTACGCCGTGGAACGTGAACTCAGCATTGCCGTAACCCGGTTGTCAGCACCCTACCACTTAAGCTAATAAAAGTGGAACAGATGGCTATTCTCTTAAAAAATTCTCTCTCTCTCATCTCTAACATACAACCCCAACCCCGATCCTCCCCCCCCACCCCCATTCCCAGTGAAAAGGCCATTTGTAGGACTGGGATGAACAAATGTCACAAAACCATTATGGTTAATGGGTTCATGGAATTTAGTCTGCCTGAGAGAGGTTAAAAACCTGTGTGCATGTATGTGTGTTTTTACAGAGCAGGAACCAGCAAAGGCTTTCCCTTACTAGTAAATGCTTTATACCTGTCTCCTGTAAGAAAGATAGGATCCTTCCTCATCACCTTGTTAGCTCTCTAACGCCTAGGTTGATGATGCTTATGGCAGATTGAGGATTGAAGTCCTCTGCAACCTATTGTATAAGGGAAGCTCTTGCTTACAGAAAGGAACATTTGTGGTGTAGGGTTTATGGGGCATGTACTGGGCTTTATCCAGTAGGTTGCAGGTTCAAATATAACATTAATGTTGTTGTTCTGCCCTTGGGAAAGGTATTTCGCTTCTTTCTTTTTTTATACCTGGAATGTTTGTGAGTGTCTGCTAAGCAACTAAACCATGCCTGCATGGTTTACAGCAGCCTGTGATCTGAAGATGATGCGGGTATGAGCGATGATCTGGGTCGCTAACGAGCTAACGAGGCAGACATGGAAATGCAGCGTCAGTTCTCCTTTGCGTGGCCTACGTGATCATTATTCCCCAGAAAAGTTCTCACGGTGCTTGACATGAAGCGGGAGCGGTTGACCTGGATTGGTGGAGTTCAGGTGTTGCTGAGCGTAGTCAATCAAAACAGTTTGATCACTGTGCGCTAGTGTCAGCTTGAAATCTGAAATGCAAAGGCGTTCTAGGCTAATCCTTAATGATGTTATGACTATATCCATTTTAGAAGTTACTGGTTGCAAACTGGTGTACACAGTACATACAATTGGTCATCTATTTTATGGAATTTTTATTTTACTTTTTTTCGGCCATGTATTTTACGGATGTAAACAAATGTTTCCCTACTAGATGTGCTAAAAACAAACCCCAGGTGTAATTAACTTGTATAAAGTATAGTACTTCTTCACAAAGCAAGCTGTCGCAGAGCGAACATTTTGAGAGAATTGAAAAAAATAAAAGGAAAATAAATCAGAACCTTTAGAACAGAGATGCTACCTCATTAAGTCATCAGGCTGTGCTTGGCATTTTTTTGGTAAGAAAAGGAGGGATTTTTGTTCCCAGATAAAGAACTGTAGAAGGCGAGTTTTTGCTCTTCGCCACTGAATCGTCCAGATAACTGCCGGCTCTTCAACATTTACCATCGGACGCACTTTAATTCCACTTTATCTCACGTTTTAAGTGTTAAATACGATATCAAATTTGTAACCTTCTGCTAATGCACTCACTCCATTTTATCTTTCTCGTTAGGTGTTATTTACTGTCTGCTTTGATAATTTCCCAAGACAGCAATTATTAACTTGCTGTTGTTATTTATTTTCCCCAAGCTTCTTTATTCCTAAGTGAGAAGGAATTGTTTTTTTTTTTTGTTTTTTTTTTGTTTTGTTTTTTTTATTATATTATTTTATTTTCCCCCAGGAGAGATCAATGTAAGTAGCAGTCACTTGGGAGTTGTAACTTTTATTTTCACCACTTTGCCATAAATAAATGATGAATGTTTTTGAATTAATAGAAAAGACCACCTGATAAATAGAGCACGCTGTATCTCCACCAACCAAGACATTTAGAAAAAGACCTTATGTTGATTGCTAAGACAGGGTACCTGAGAGAAACATTGTAATATGTAAATGTATGCTTTTATTTCGTGAATTTAATCAGCAGTAAGTTTAAACTCGCCACTCAAACAGGTAAGGCGTTGCCAGGTTGCTGACTTGCAGATTCCAGTCTAAGGAGGGAAGAATGGGTCTCTGGCACTGTACCATTAGGGACATACTTAGCACGAATTGCTTCAGTAAATATCCAGTTATACAAATCGCTAGGGCTATAAACGGTAAAAAAAAGCTGTTGTAGTTGGGGCACCTGCTGAGGTAATCAATAATAATAACCAAATGTAACGTACCCGTGACTAACTTCACATAATTCTGTGTATAATACTGCTAGTCTTTTTTTTTTTTTTTCCACACTTGTGTAATTAACCTAATGCCCGCTTATTTAAATGCTGGTGGTTTTTTCCACTTCAACGCTGCTTCCACGAGGGGATTTTCTGTTCGCACTTTGAAGGTTTTTAAAATTAATTTCTACCGACTGCCTAATGCGCTTTTATTCTACGGTCCTTGTGTGGTTGTTTTATTCTACGGTCCTTGTGTGGTCGGTCTACTCATGTGCGGTTGTTTTACTCATATGTGGTCGGTTTATTCTACGGTCCATTGGCGGTTATTTTCTTCTACGGCCCTTGTATGGTTGTTTTATTTTACGGTCCATATGCGGTTGTTTTACTCATATGTGGTTGGTTAATTCTACAGTCCTTATGAGGTTGTTTTATTCTAGAGTCCGTATGCGGTTGTTTTATTCTACGGTCATAATGTGGTTGTTCTTATTCTCTGGTCCATATGCAGTTGTTTTATTCTAAGGTCCTTGTGCGATTGTTTTTATTCTACAGTCCAGATGCGGTTGTTTTATTCTACTTGTGGGATTGAACTCCAAATCATCCTCCAATAAATCAAGGGTTTGGCAGCATTGACGGAATCTGGAACAAGGTCATTTTTGGAAGAATTTTAGTCATCAATGTCATCTGATGAATAAACTCATTGAAAACTCTTGCACAGTGTAATGAAACGTAGGCAGGCCAAGGAAGTGAGAAGGGCATGGAGGTGCCTCCCAGGTTGTTATTTAATCAGGCTGCTGATGTCCTCAGACGCGGCTGATCATGCTTGAGAGATCATCATTAGGGGCCACATCGCTGTTCTGTCTCCATTTGGGTTCTGTATTTCCCAACAGTTTAATCCCTATTCATCAGCTGATGGGCCGTGGCCTCTCGCAGATTCTTACTGCTTTCTGTCTAAGAGTACTATGATTAGACCCCATGTCTGCATTATTGAGATGTTATATTAATAATTGATAGTGAAGACAGGGATGGGTATGAGACCTGAAGAGAATTAGATTTAGGAATTCTTAGCACATGCCTGCAAATTGTTAAAAAAAAGAAAAGGTTATTGTTCCATAACCAGTGGTTTATAGATATGGTCTCAGGGGGATGAATGCGCATAAATCCGTTGATATAAATAATGCTTCATCCTGAACATGCAGCGAGCTCATTTTCACACTTCCTTGTATTTGAATTCCCTTTAAGTAAATCAGAGTCCGGGGCGGTAATTTCATATTGCAGGTAAATCCAATGTCTGTGAACAGAACAACTTTGTTTGAATGTTTGTTTGAATCTTGTGGGGAAGGTGAACTCCTGTTCCCAAGGCTCACATTTCACAGAACGTTCAGTTTTCTGTACTGGCATCAGTGTCCTAGGTTTGTATATGATTTTTCCTGCTATCAGTGGACTTCTGGGTAAATTTCCCAATCATCGAGAGAAAAACTTCCTTGCCCCCCAGAGCGGAGTGTAATTATGACTATGATTATGATGATGAATGTGATTATTATTATTATCATTAGTAGTAGTAGTAGTAGTCATAATAGTACTATTATTTTCACTAAATTGGATAAAATGGATAATTAGTTACTTTGCAGGTAGTGATGAGATTTATTTAACCTGCTGCAGTCCTGAAGCGGACTATACCATCTTCCAACAGTGTCACCAGAAAAGGGATGACCTCTCTCACTGTGCTATGAAATCTGGCATAGACGATGGTTTGCGTTTTTGCGTTTTTAGTCCTGATTATCTCTATACCTTCTGTGGAGTGGAGTGCAGTGGTCTAACACACTTGTGGCTGTTCCGGGACAACTTGTCTCCCCAAAACTCCATAATTCTCTGGATAAAAAAAAAAAAAGGTGAACACTTTCCGAAATATTCAACTTCCTGTTGTTGGGATGTTCATTCACTGCATTTAAGGCAAGCTGTTGGGAAGTAGGGTTGGCAGTGAAGGAGTCACCTTTCATTTTGTGTTTTTGTTATTTTTCTGTATCTATACAGTCTGATCTGTGCGGTTTCTGTATCTGTACAGTCTGATCTGTGCGGTTTCTGTATCTATAGTCTGATCTGTGCGGTTTCTGTATCTGTACAGTTTCATCTGTGCAGTTTCTGTATCTATACAGTCTGATCTGTGCGGTTTCTGTATCTGTACAGTGTAATCTGTGCAGTTTCTGTATCTGTACAGTTTAATCTTTGCGGTTTCTGTATCTGTACAGCGTAATCCATGCAGTTTCTGTATTTGTACGGTGTAATTCATGCAGTTTCTTCATCTATACAGTGTAATTAGTGTGCTTTCTGTACCTGTACAGTTTAATTCATTCAGTTTCTGTATCTATACAGTGTAATCAGTGCACTTTCTGTACCTGTACAGTGCAATTCATTCAGTTTCTGTATCTATACAGTGTAATTAGTGCACTTTCTGTACCTGTACAGTGTAATTCATGCAGTTTCTGTATCTATACAATGTAATCAGTGCACGTTCTGTATCTGTACAGTGTAATTCATGCACTTTCTGGATCTATACAGTGTAATCAATGCACTTTCTGTATCTGTAGTGTAATCAGTGCACTTTCTGTACCTGTACAGTGTAATTCATGCAGTTTCTTAATCGGTACGGTGTAATTCATGCAGTTTCTGTATCTATACAGTGTAATCTGTGCACTTTCTGTATCTACACAGTGAAATCCATGCGGTTTCTTAAACTTTTTGAAAAGTCAAGCTTAAATTCCATTATGGTTGGATTATGTATGTAAATCCTTCTAACCTTAATATAAATCTGTTATCTTTTAAATAATTTTGCTATTATTACTGTACTTATAGACGAATTGCTCTACTAGCAGAAATTATTACCTTTTATATTTTTCAAGTATTGCACTTAATGAAAGATGTGATTGATCTCAGTGGTAGCTGAGGCCTTACAAATGTTGAGGTTTTATGAGAAAAAGGCTGACAGTCAGTCCAGTGTGATTTTTAGAAGGGCCTTTCTCAGCTAATCAGCTGACCCGGTCAGCCAATAAGACCTGAGCTGCAAACTCTCTTCACATGGATGGAGAGCTAAACGGATGACAAATGCTTTGTATTGTTAAATAACCCTAGTCTTAGAGATTTAAAGATGTTGCCCGTTTAAAGGGCGACAAAAATTTGAGCTTAACTTCTTCCACTCAAATTTAAAAACAAGAAAATACAGATTATTCTGTACATTCTGAGAGTAATATAACTGATCAAGCAGAATTATACCGGTCCGTATGCAATTGATAAATGTCCTTCTAAGATATTACACAGATATGTGTATTATATGTGTGTGTTTCTATATACATAACATTCCAATGTACTGTACATTTTTAATTATATGTGATCCTCTGTGTCTGGTTCATTGTTAGGATTAAAGTCAGAGTGATAAACCATCGGATGTTAATGCAGATTTTGAATCTAAATAATAAATGACTGTTCTCTTGTCCATGACCAGCCCCTCTCCTTGGCGTTTTTGGGGTTAGCAGACTTTTCGGATAGACAGGAATTAGGAAATAGATGAATAAGTGAACGAGAATGATCTATTCCCGGTTACTGGCACTTGTGGGTTTAATTTATATGAGTACCGTATTGTCTCTGCTCTCGTGTGATGGATTGAGCCAGGACCTCGATGGAAAGGAAGCCATCAGCTAATTAATTTTGCCGGACGGTGCCATCAGATGCGGGCCTGACCTCGGACCGAGCGGGAGTGGAGACCGCAGAGCCACGGCGAGTGTGACTCCTGTTGTCGTTCCCTGCTTGCTCTTCTCTCTGCCAGGACTCACTCGTAAGCCCCACAAGCCCATGCCGTCTAAATTTAGACTCTTTCAGTAAGAACTGACGACTGAATGAATATTAATGTCCACGTGCAATGTTCATCACATGTTCACACCACACGCTTGTTGCTACACTGAGAAAAAAAAAAACTGAAAAGTATCTATGAATGTTTAAAAACCTGGGAACATTTGGGTAGAACTTGAAACGCGGCCTTTTGTGTTTTTATCCAATATTAGTCAAAAGGGATGAGAAGTGTCTAACCATAAGTTCTGGTCTGGACAGTATATCTACTGAAGCCCCCATGGTCTCATGAAAGTCTCGTCCCTGAATCACAGAATGTCCTCTGAAAATTGTATGTTGTATCACAAGGCAGGGCTTACACACATTATGACCAAAAAAAGCCAAACGCTAAAATCCTGTCTCTGATCACAACGCATCACATGATCACCTGATTCATGGACATTTGTTGGGCTTGGGGCTCATGGATTGCACGTGAATTTATACATAAATAATGAACTAATGATTTTTTTTTTCATTAAGTCATTGACAGTTTTGTTTGACATTCAGGAGAGGCACAAGGTATTTGTTTGCCCTAAAATGCCCTTTCACCTTCTTACAGCAGTATCCCCCACTGATGTAGCTTTTAATTCCCTGTTAACTTCTCCAGAAATGCTGACCGGAGGAGGACTAAACGCTTTGCGCACAAGCCTTAAATCCGCAGAGAAGGTGTCTGTACTTCCATTTTACCTTTTGAATCACGCTTTATAATTAAGCAATGTCTGGCCGTCATTTAGGAGGCATTCTGGATTTATTTCAGCGTCCTTGAAAAGGTGGCTGTCATGCCCGTAAGCTGGCGCCAGCCAGCATGCAAGTGTCCCGCCCCTGGGCCTGAGAAGAGAAGGACCCAGCTAGGCGATGGAGGAACCCGCCAGGTGGTCCCTTAACAGTGATTAATTCACTTTTATTAACACTTGTGTTGGGCCCGCTTTACTGAGTACCTCCGTTCTCTGTAAAATGCCATTCTTGGCAGGGGAGCGAAGCATTATAGGAAATATTGTAAGAAAGCTAGGCACAGTGGAAGATGCATGATCTGAAGCCGTAAAGTGCAAATCACACTCGTGCAGGAATGAGACAATGCTTTCCAGATTCTGACAGCTGCAGCTGGCTCAGCGACATGTCCGTATGGCACCAATAATAAACTAAAGCCACATCTTGCACCTAAATCACACTGACAAAACACAAATATCCAGCATCTGGTAGTGTTGGCTTGGTCACAGGGGCTGTCACATGAAGACACTCAAACAGTTGTGCAGCAGGGATCGTACAGGTACTGCCCCCGAGGAATCTGAGATAATACATCGACGGTTTGATGCGTCAGCCACATGGGTTCCAACCGAGGCACCTCCCACATGCTATCCCGTTCACATCTCATTGTTTTCAGTCTGATCGCAGACCTGCTCTGGGTCGCTCCTCATCTTCGGCACGGAAGGTCGGTGGACCATCTGGGTGTTTTTTTTTAAATATCACTTTGCTTCTGGCAAAGCGTCTCGCACTAGAAGCGTTTAAAGACCAACCGAGGTCGCTTCCATTTAGCCATTGTCTCACCAGACGAGACAGCGGCATTTTGTCCTCGATACTTCGTCATTTCCACCCTGAGTGAGATCTAAATGTAAGCAGAAAAGCATAATCTGTTTGACTCCTAGGGTAAATAATTCCATTTATCCTCACAACACGCTGTTCTTTCTCTGGAATGACTTTTTTTCCCCTGCAATATGCTGAGGACCTTTTAACCATACTTTTTTATTTATTCATATTAAAAACCGCTGGATTTTACATGCACCGAGATTTAGTCTCTATATCTCTGTACATCACCATGTTCGCAGATGATTGCTATGCATATACATGCAGATATACAGAAATGAGCTTGATTGAATCCATAATCACTATTACTCTGTTGGGCCCCCCTCTAATGTATCTGCAGAAATATACAGTTGGCTTCAGCACATGTGCCTCCCTTGGTAATCATGGAACCCGGGAAGTAAGAGCATCAAAGGGAAATAAACTCGGATCTCCAAATTTAACCCTGCTGTTCCTCTGCTCTCTGAGATTCAGCTTTGATAGCGGTAACGTTTTTTTTTTTTTTTTAATCACACGCGGTACTTTGTGATAACACGCTGCTTCTGCATGCTCTTTAGGTGTAGAAGAGTTGGGCTTCATTAAGTGCTTTCCAGTTCCCTGACCCTCGCCAATAACATCACTCTGACAAACCTGAGGAATTCTCAGACGGCTCTGGAACGCCTTCATCCCAGCTAAGCAAATTCTAAGTATCACAGTCTTATGACAACGGCGGCCTTGTCTCTCCCCCAGTCCGCAGAAGTTCTGTACTTTCACTGATTCCTTTTCATATCCACATGGTGTACATAATGCTCTACAGCTGTCTATGCTAATGGACTGTTAAAGGAATTGGTAGATCTGCAGCAATATATTTGTTTTTTCTATAGACACACAATACTTCCAAGACTGCGTGTGTTTATTCTGAGTGTGGGTTTACTGAGTGTGGTTACACTGAGTGTGGGTACACTGAGTGTGGGTATACTGAGTGTGGGTATACTGAGTGTGGTTATA
>JAOYSI010060326.1:0-24001 GCA_025775065.1 Hiodon alosoides
CGATATAGTAATATCAAACTATGCAAATATCTGAAATTCTATTATTTTTATTTATTATTATTTTGCTGAACAAATTAATTTGAGGGACTCTCGAGGCTAACACGTTATGTTACAATAAGTGCCAAGGCTAATATCGCTAGTCTACTTGATTTACTTTAATATGTCACATACATAAAGGACAAGAAAGTTTTGGAAACATTTGTCAGCAATGTACTATAACAGCACAGAACCACTGGGAATATATGACCAATTGATCCTCCCTTCTACTCCAGCTTCTCTCTGAACGTCCTTCCAAGACCAAAAAAAATTCTCCCTTTCACCCCAAGTGAAATCAGATCAAATGCAAAGGAAATCTCCTTTTTTCTCCCCAATGATGTCTGCCAGTGTTCTGTGGAAGGGCAATCTGGACAAGCAGACTTGACAGGCACAAGACCAACAGCAGCAAAGAAGTCGTAGTGTAGATGATTAAAAATAAAAGGAAAATGTATGAATGAATAAATGGCTGAATCGATTAATAAAGGGGACAGAGAACGGGACTGCAATGTGCACAAGGTTTGCTGGATCTGACCAATCGAGTCCTGTTAGGCAGTCTCAGTGGGGATACTGTGGAGGTCACTTGGTGAAATTTTGAAAGGACTGCTGTTACATCTCCTGGGGCTAGTTTATTGCTGAGATTTCCGATACTACCACAACAACACCAAAATCTGATCTCATTATATCACCACAATGTGAAACAAACGGACCACTTTGTATATGATTCATGTTGAATAATTGTCAAACATTTTTGATTTAAACTCTGATATTTGTTTAGAAACGGTTACCATGCAAATAATATAGTCACACATTTGAATGCAAGTCATATAAATTTACTGAATTGATCATTTTGGTCAGTATCATAACGTGTAATTTTTTTTAACAACTTCTCCCATACCAAATTACCCTTTTAAAATTGTGCCCTTCTTAAATTACCCTTCTTTAAATGGAGCTCTGCAGTAAAAACACAGAATTCACTGGGGTTTCAATTATTATGATAAATTAAAAATTTTTGACAACAAAGCAGAACTTTTTTCATTCTTTTCGCCGAGCAAAAGCTCCTTTTCCAACCTAGAATTTACTCTAGTTTCACAAATTACAGGATTCATTGTGTACATTGATTAGACACGCTTTTATAATATTATTTTATTTCTCGAAAAGGGTATTATTAGTTTAGTTTTTTTTCTCTCTCAGTGAGTGGGAGGTAAGGCTGAGCGCGCTCGGCATTGTGCTTTTCCGTTGCAGTGCAGTGACTATCTACCGTGTTCTGTTGCAGAACTGTCCCTGTTCCTCCACTTTTATATAAAAGTTAATCTTATCTCCATACGCCACTCAATTTCTTAACGTTTACCTTTTTGGGGGGGGTGGTTGGAGTAAACAACTCTTTTCATCGCATTCGTTTTTTTTAAAACTTGAATAAAAGAAGGAGAAAGTGAACACGGGAATTAAAAAACGACCTGGCCCGCGCTGCTTTTGCGACTGTTTATAAAACAACTGCCAAAAAGGAAGGGGGAGAGACAGAGCAAAAAAGACCCTCTCGTTTTCTATTTCGCACTTCCATTGCAACGGTTTGTACACACAAAATGAAAATACACTCAGCAATTTGTCTGACCAATTACCAATCGTCCTATACCGACATAAATTTGAACTAAATTCGATTTTAAAGCACTTAGCAGGACACGTGGTGTTAAACACTTAAATGTCACATTTGTCCCATAAATACTCTGAACGGAGGGAGCAGCTAAGGCGAAACTACAATGAGGCAGCACAAAGACAAAGGCCTAATCAGTAATTAAACCAGGAGTCGGAGCCATTACAACTGTTTTTTTTTTCTAACAGAACGTTTAAACAAGCAAAACAGTTGAATATTTTCAGTTTGATCTAGAAACGCTGTCTGAGCAACCAGTAGTCCAGTCTAAGTCACTTGTGCACAGGAAAAAAAACGGTAAAGGAGCCTTGGACTTCGCACAGCACGAACACAGCAAGTGCCAAAACAGAAATAGAAACTATTAACTGTAAAAGTTAACCAAATGTAAGCGCTGTAATAGACTATTAGTATCGTATAAAACAGCTAATGTGTATATCTGTTAAATTCGGTTAGCCTATATACAAATAGCTGCAAAGCCACCTGGAAAAAAAATAATGTTCGGTACCTGCTAAACGAAATGCATTTGATGGGGAGGGGGGGGGTATTTCCAGATCTACCGAAATTCATACAACCGTAAAATAAAACTATAGGGACTGAAAATAGGAAGGGGCTGTGGAGACCAGTAAATAATGAACTCTACCAGCATATGGCCTTCCGCTACATGTTCTGTTAGAGTAGTTTAGCACAGTGACATTTCCAACCTCACGGTTGAGGCTCCTTGCATTAAAAACAACATATCGAAGAGTCTTTAAAAATAACTGGGGACAAAACCTTCCCTTCACTGAGAAAAAGGCGAAGGCTTAAAATGTCAGCCGAGAACAGTAGACCATTGCCACGCTAGTGGTGTCCCTCAAAGACACTGCACCTTTTAAAATCAAAACAAAATAACCAACATCTACCCGACATCTAGAACACATGTATAAATCCCAACTATCACAGGGCAGGTAGAGTCTTTCTGCAATTCTAGACCTGTCATTGTCACGTAACATTTCACGTTTACTTTTATCGTGACATCAGCTCACAGAAAGAAATGTCAATTTAAAGCAAGTTTACATAAAACGTACTAAGAAACTGCCTTGAATTAATGTTTCAATTATGTTTCTGTGCACCATACATAAATGTCGAATTTTAAGAACAACTAATATTACAAAAAGCAACATAAATAAGAACCAATCAAGTACATTATGTCACAATGTAGAAGTATAACATTTCTGCCAATAAATCTAGACTACAATTTATATGCCGCGCACACTATATGCGGATTTATTCTGCAGAAAAAAGGGCAGACATCGCCGCACAGACCCTGCCAGGAGAGAGAAACGCGGGGCCTGGAGAGGCAGTTTGGCATTCCGCTAAAAAAAACATGTCAAGGGAAAGGCCTTATTTATGCTTATTTATCCTAACCGCCACCAGTGATATTTTATATTTACTTCAAAGGACCAGTACTATATAGAGAAATTTTTTTAGACTTTACATATGGAATCAGCTACATGTAGGAAAACTCGATATGATTGAATTAATCACATTTTATAAGCCTGATTATATTACTGTTTTGAAATAATATATATCCATCATAAATAAGAAAATATCTGGTAGTTATAAAATACAAATCGTTCATATATGAACATGACCTACATATGTTTATGCGCTTGTATGATTACGTTTTCATTTCGTGATCGGTTTGAGCAGTTGAAATCCACACATTTCTCCTGCAGTATTTCAAAATTCAAAATAATTAAATTTGCAAAAGCATTTAATTGTATATCGAATACTTTAACCTGTTCCCTTTACACACCTCATCACATCAATTAAAAAGTTTATTATTTAAATTTTAATTAATTGAATGGGATATTTTGATGTGGATATTTAAATGTTTCAGTTTTGTCTTGAAAGCCCTTATCTTGAATTCGATATTCACTTTCTCAGTGTCACATTACAACTTATAAAAATAAAATAAAACACTCATTTACCTTGCTTAAACCAGTGTCCATCAGCAAAATAAACTGTACCCGACTCAGTAAACTAATCTTTTGTTTGTCATTGGGAAATAAAGTTTATCGCTCTAGACTAAAGTTTATTCACTTATAACCACCGTTGACCACGTTAAAGCGCATAGTCTAACTCTTAGAATCGTTCACAAATATATTTCTAAACGGTGAAAGAGTGCCACCAGGCCACTGGCTAAGATTATGTTTTTTTAAATTGATAGGCCTACTTCAGAAACTAGTTTTAACAGACCGTCGTTTCTATAGTCGTAAAAGGGTACGTTTTTAATAGAGCAAATGTTGCATTGACATGTTAAGTTTAGTGTATCATTTTAGTATATAAATACTTTTTTTGTGGATTGTACCTAAATATAAAGCCCTAGTAGCTTTTTTTTAGTTACGTCATCAGTCAAAAATAACCCGACTCAAAAAGAAGAGAAAACTCGGCAAAGCCTATGTAGTTAGTAAATTAAATGTAGTTTGCTTAATAAAGTAAAATACAATACAACAGTATTATTTTTCACATTAAGAGCATTACATATACATGTGTTTAGGTAGCATAGTTAAATCATTGAAGAATATCGGCTTTAACTGGAACTGCTATAACTGTATACGTCAGATCAGAGTGTTCCATATTTGATATAAAAATACATTCTTACTTACCATATATCATTTAAAAATAAAAATAAAACATTTTTAGCCTTTATTTGTTGCAAGATAATACGATGCACAAACTCTTTTACCATTAATTTTTTATAAAATAAAAGGCTTTAAATTAATTATTTTCTGTTATTTCTTTTTTTTTTACTACACAGATGGATGATTCTATTTATAATTATGTGATGTTTTATAAATGTTACATGATACTGCAAATAATCCAGTTTAATGTAAAAGAAATGAAAAATTCTGGCTAACCTCACAATTAGGGAATTACTAGAGCACGGACATTTTATTTCTAATTTAAAAATCATAGCATTTTCAATGAAAAGCATTTACTCACAAAAAACAAATTAACATAATATATATACGGTTAATATTTGCATAGTGTTTTCTATTATATTTATGTTGTAAAAAAGACTAGAAAGTAAGTATATTATCTGTAATAATGTGCCTGTTTAATTATTTATCTACAGTTCTTCAGAGAGATATTTTTTATGAAGCCAGGTAATTTGCTGGCCCTTTTGTATTGTTTTTATTTTCTGATACAAGAAATTTTTTGCACACAATAAACAAAATACTTCAAAAAATGGTAGGCCTAGATTGCACATAAGAAAAATAGACATAGGCACCATAGCAGACTGTGAAAATACAGTTGTGTAAAGTGCGATTAACGGATGGCAAAGTTATTATTTGTTCCCAGCCTTAGTTTGGCTTTCATTTGGCGAGTTAAAGCAAAAACTATGAGAAAATCTGAAAAGCCTATATTATAATCTGAAAACTATTTTAAGCTTGACCATGCTGTCATTCAAATGACAATGCAATTTACCTCTACATTTGAAATATATATGGCCCCTTGGGTGAATACAGAAAAAAATTGTCAAAAGTTTCTATTGATCTTTTATTTTTTATTTTTTCCTCCTGATTTAATAAAATTGTATTAATTTCCTTATTTTTAAAAATTAAACTTTTCTTTTAACCTTTAACATGGAAACATTTAGGTACCTAAATGTTTCTACTCATTTATTTATATTTATCTAGCTCACTAAAAATATTATTATTATTATCATCATTTTAAAGCACAGTCCAAATGTACATTTTTTTTACTGTTAAAAATAAAAAAAGATAAATAATTCCTTATTTACATCCTATAATGGTTTATTGCATCTTCAGAACAAAATATTTATAGCAGAGCGGAAAAGTGTGTAAAATGATACACACCGTGGACAAAGGGGTGTCAGAAGATGTTGTGCTGGCATTTGTTATCTTAGATTTAAAGCGTATCAGCAAACTTGAGGGTTACAGAGATGAAAGTGCAATAGTACATTTTTAGAATCGAGGGTTAATAGACTAAATGAAAGCCTCGATCTGCCTGCTGACTGACTTGCTATGTTTGAACTGTGCACATATGGCGAACACCGCCGACGTCTTGCAAAAAGAGCAGAAGTCGTGTATATATTCTGAGCGTAACATTAAAATCTGTTACTCTTCAAAAGTGAAAGACTGACAGGCATGGTGATGTCAGCGCGCGGGCCGCGAGGAATCTGAGCTGCACTGCAATTTTAAAGAGTAATTTTCCACAAAGGCGGAAACCAAGGATCGGATGTTACAAGCCTCTGCTAATCCTGGGAATCGACATGGTTTTGTCATTGTCATTAAAACCGACGGTGATCATGACGATAATCGCTCAACCACTAAACTCTACAAAAACTTTCCAGGGTATCCCCTGAGTTTAGGAAAGGCTTAGGTGCTAGGGACCACCCTGTTTGAGGGTGGACGCTGAGGGAAGCGTGGGCTTTTAAGATGTTGACTTTGAGCAGTTCAGTGCATTCTCATATAAAACAAAATAGCAAACCTCCTCTGTGGTCAGTTTTTAAGAGCCTTACCTGGCACACTGAAATTGAGTGAGTGCAGGCTGACAGCAGCCAATCACGAGGCTTGGGTCGGCATTTGAACCCTAGTGGCTTTGAGGCCGCAGGACAATTGAGGTTCACCGCAGCGCATGAAAAGCCTATGGGTGCTGCACCTTGTGACTTTTCCTCCATTTCAAAAAGAGTTTAAAAAGCAGTGAGGCAGCATTAACAAACGAAGCCTGCGGGAGGGGGGTGTTGAGAACAGAGGAACCTCATTATAGGCCCTTTCAAATATTGTTTTGCAGAAACACATTCGCCCGCTGTACCTGCCAGCATTTTCCATGTGGGAGTGGTTACCAAGGAGGGGGTTTATTGGTGTGCACTAAACTCCCTCACAGGCCTGCGCACACCAATAAACCACGTCCTTTGGCAGCCACTCCTTCCCCTATAACCGGCCCGTTTGTGTGAGAGAGCTGGTTGCCACAGACAGGGGGGCTGGTGCCCACACACACTGGGGTGCAGCTAGGAGCGGCCCAGCGCTGCCCTTCTACATTATATTGGAACATTACATGGCTTTGTCCTGAATTTACTCTTAGTTCTAAATCAAACGGACAACACAATGTTGGGCCCGTCTGCAAACTCGTTTTTCCAAGCCAGGGCTGGATTTTTTCGCAAGTTTTAGTGACCACTGAACCCATGATGTTGTGCAAGCACATGATAATCACCGTTGTATTGTAATTGATTCTGAATTATCATTCTGGTTTATAATTTAAAAATACATAATATACATATATTTTTTTTTATGAAACTCAAATCTACTTCAAAACGTATGATGACTATATAGTATATAAAGTATATCAATATTATTAGTATTATTATTAAACTGTGCATCTAAACTAATTTGGTTGTGCATTAGGATCTCTCACCCTTCAAACTCGTGACACCACTGGCACTGAACTGGGCTGAAGCGTCCCAGTAAGGCCACACATGTTCATTAAGAGAGGGTGTCACAGCCCACTTCACCGCAAGTCCCCGCTTCTAATAACCTAGCCTTTTTGTTTCGGGAGGCCATGTTGGGATGACCCAAAATGACTGACAGCTACTGGACAAAGAGCCCAGCCATGCCGACAGTTCTACTACGGTTAAGGCGATGAAGAGAGGGAGGTAAAAACAGAGAAACAGAGAGGCAAGCTCGCCGTACCAGTCCAGGCACGCATGCATGCCAAAACGGCAACACACTGCCACACCGATCCTTCCCTGTGAGGCCCTCAACGCGCCAAGAGGCGGCATGCGGTGCACAAACGCACTGCGTTTCCCTGCGCCCACCGCCTCTCTCCCTCTCTATCTCTCCCTCTCTCTCTCTCTCCGCAGGTGCGCGCGCCACCATCCTCTCACCTTGCCTTTCTTTCAGTCTGTTCTGTCCCCTAGTGCAGCGGAGGAAAGGTCAAGCAGAGGCCAGCAGCTGACCCTTTACAACTGCACTGACAGCCATACCTGCTATCTACCTCTACATCTTGTTTCATCAGCAGCCTATCCACTTATTCACGACTCAGACTTTGACTTCGTCTTTTAACCCTGGAAAACCTTTATTTTGATGGCGTGGGATGAGATTAAAAATCGTAATAAAAAGGATACGAGGTCCGAGGGACTTCGCACCTGACATGAGATTGATTTGTTTCCCGTCCACCCTGAGCGACAGAATACGCTTGAACAGTCAGTACGATCACAGGCATTAGTGACCACGTCGGCAATATCGTTAAAATCCACTCTCGATTGCTCCAACGATCGTTAATTAGCCGCAAAAAAACGAAACACGGGGAGAAAAAAAAACCGAAAACGAGAAGTCGGAGGAGCAAGCGAGACAGAGAGACGTTTGAAGTGCAATGCAGCATTGTTTGCAATTATCTCAGTTTACTAACCAACGCGTTACTACGTGCGAAAATCTGGAAACAATTTGTGGTAGCAGCTCAGCGCTCTGTGTAAACAGCACCGGAATAGCATGAGGAATAATCAGGCAGTGCACACATTCCACAACCCGGCTCCACGGCCGGCTTGCGCCACACAGACACTCAGCCAATGGTGAAAGGTACAGTGGGCATGTGTCATCTTTATCATTATTAATCACATTCAGCCATTTCTGTCGACTGAATTTCCTCTTTATATACAGCATCAGCACCACCAGTAAATTGCAGACACATAAATAATTTACTGCCACAGCAATATTGCTCTACTACTACGACTACTAATTCTACCAATAAAAAAATACGATTATCCTCATCATAGCAGTTGTCGTCCCTTTTAGTGAAGTGACAATATTTTATAATAACGCAATGTAAAGCTAGAATATTTATTATTATTATGATTACAAAAAAAAGGGCTACACGTTTTTCTGTGGTGATAAATAAAACATGTTTAAAAAGTTAGATTTGAACATGTTACAGTCTCCTCTTTATATATGTTTTTTTTTTAAATTAAAATAAATAAATACATTTAGTTAAGTTTTTGTTGCCACTGTAGGCGTTTAGGAGAGAAGGTTTTTTTTCACCCTTTTGTCTTCTTAAATCCATAATAAAGGTGATAATTACAATACTAATATTTGAACCGTAATGTGTTACACTGGGAAAATTAATAAATAACGCCCTACGGATAAAAGTTAATCTATTAAACAAGTCATAATACAAATTACAATACCTCAAAATGTGTTGGCATAAGGCAAGATATTGTACCCAAGGCATTTGTGGATGTTTCCCCACCGGTACAGGTGTGGAGCCGCATTTGTGCAAGGTCGGCAAAACCGGAACCCACCTGACCGGTGAAGTGACAGGAAACGATGCCCCCTGTTTCATACCGCCATGTTGTTTTTTCTCCTCCTGCAGTCATGTTTAGCTGCTTGGCCTGCCGCTAAAAAAGCACACGACTCAATCTGATTTCCACAGTCAACTGATCGGCGCTAAGATGAAGTTTAATCGTGGAACATATTGTGTTTATTATTCATGGTATGGAAGACTTCTCTGACGTCATTTTTTTCATGCATGCAAGAAGCTGAACAAATCTACAGAGATGAACAAAGCCGTTGGCACAAACCAACACACGCTTATATTAATTATGTAAAAAAAAAAAAGCTGGATTGCTTATGAGAAGCAAACTGCCTTGGACATGAGCAAGCCCTGTACATTTACAGAACATTTTTCCTGTTAGCAAAGCATCGTTTCTGTTATTGCCAGGTAAAAGCCTTATTATCGGTCCAATGCGCCCATCTCATTGTAAATTGTGTGGGGAGAAGGTGGCGATGCCACACGTTTATTATTTCCATTTTTCCACACACCTGCGGCCAGGCAAGTGTGGCAGGACTGGTGCGTGGTGTGGGGTCACGCCTAAGCCAGCAGAACCCCCCCCCCCCCCAACCACACACACACACGCCCATTTGCGTGCCAGCTGTTTGCCAGGATATTTTTGCCACCAGCGAGGGTGAGTGGGAGCGCGCAAAATTCCCCACCGGGCCGAGCCGGGCATTCCAGGAAAGGTCACAGGGGTAGCTGTCAGTCAGGCGTAGGCCGGGAGGGGGAGATGTGAGCTCCACGGACGCACACGCAGGGAGAAGTGTGCAGACGCTGGCGCACAGACCGGCACGCAAAGTGCAAAAACCCACGCCACAGCTGCACGGCCTCAGTATTAATCTGAAAATGGCAGATGAAGGAGAAATCGAGCAGATTATCAAACCATATATTTTTCCAGCTCTGCTGCCAACAGCCCAGACCTTCTCGGCTTTCTCTGAACAAGGGATGCTCTATTGGCTGAAATCCCTCCCCCAACTTTCTCTGCCAGTCGGCAAGGCGAGATGCCAACCCCTTTCCACAGCCGGGCAAACTGCCCTGCCCTCTATGCAAATGTCTTACCACCAACTCCAACTCTCATATTCCCACTCTCTCACACACAAACACACACACACACACACACACAAAAAAACAAAACACTTGTTCTCTCTACAACCTCCCCTTCTGAAACCCAGTCCCTGCATTCTGGTTTGGACTGACAAAAACCCGACGAACAGGAAAGCATTCCCTCAGCCCCATTTGCGCCTGACAACATGTGCTCAGACATTTCCTGATTCCTCGTCCCGCGTTCACCTGCCACGTCGGTGGCCCTGTGAAGGGGGAGGGCCTTTGTATGGGCCATGTACGGAGAGACCGCCAGTGCCCAGTGCAACAGAATGGCAATCGTGGTTCCCCCACATCTGCAGGAGGGGAAACAATGAGTCACCACAACTACGACTTCCCTGTGCAGGTCAGATTTTAACATCCAGCGGTAGACGGCCAACGCCACCGGTTCATGAACAACGGGGAACACGGAGAGTCAGGAGGCATACAGACACAGGCTGGAGAGAACTAAGGCGCAGACACACACATGATTGCAAAGACAAACTCGCACACCAACAAAAGTCGTGTCTCTTAGCCAAAAACCTTAATATCCCAGCCAATTAAACAAAGCACCGACGTCCCCCCTAAACAGCTCTTTGGAGGTAGGGAGGCTCTTAGTGGTAGCTTTTGCCATAATTCAGGCGCCAAAAGACGATTTTTAAGTAATTTGTTTATTTTATCATCAGTAAAATTTGGCTTTTCTGTCTTTAGAGTGAAATTAAATCTGGTGTTCAGTTTCACAGCCCCAATCTAAACATATTTTACTAATTTTTTTTTTCAGCCGTCTCTAGAAAAACATTTCCTATGACCAAATTACTCCAATGAAACAGTTCGCGTATTAAAAAAGGGACATGATTTTCCTCTTCCCTTTCAGCCAATTTGAAATTCATGATGAGGAAACCCGTGTTTAAGAAAGATACACCCTTTGTGCCGGTTCGGTTTTCAGGACACTCTGAGCGCTACCTGTGACGACGGCGGGGAGTGAGAGTGAGGGTACTCCAGATCGTCGCAGAAGGGGTACAGGTGTGCTATACCTTTCATCCATCCACCTCCCTGCCACACCTCCCACCACCCTACCGCTCCTCCAGCCTTCACCACTACACAACTTCAGAAAGAAGCCAAAATAAGTATTAAACTATTAAAGGGCTGAAAACATAGGGCTGTGACCTATGACCCAAACCAACGGCAACAGTCTCAACCCGCCTGTACAGATGAATCACAAGCTCCCCGTGTTGAACAAGTGTGACGTTGGAGTCCTGGACCCTGACACTGGAAAAGACCTCTGTGATCTCTGTAACCGGGGAAACCGAGAGCGACCGCAGTGCAGGTGACGTCCTCTCCAACGGTCACAGCGTTTGAGGGACATTGCGAGAACGTTAGCCCTCGGCTAGGTGACAGCTGGCATAAAGTCGGCGATCAAAATAGTCCCTGTGCAAAACAACCCCATCAATCAAATTCACGACCCAAGAGTGTGGGTCAGATGAGGTTTATTGGCGACCTCACCAGTAACTCCCGGCGAAAGAAATGACCCGGTTCTCAACATGTAATACCCTCAGCAAAAGAAGTTACATTGCAATGCTATTGCTATCTAAGGGTGTAGCCGTAAAGGACAAAAAACTCATCAGACGAGTGTCTGGCACAGGCCCCCTGTGGCCAAGGAGGCGCTGAGTGACACTGGGCTCTCCCATGACTTGTCACTCCTCGGAATGCCCTCATTAGTGAATGACGTTTCGTCAGGGGTTTTACCAACATGAAACGCTAAGTGTATAATTGAACAGCGTTTCATCGTGCTAACTGCTTTGACAGGTATAATTATATGATTATACAGCATATTTAGCAAAGATTTTTCATCACAAAACAAAAAACAGGCCTTTGGCGTCATAGCTCCCCTGTTAGTATTGAAGGGTAAAGAGCACTGTGCCAAAACAAAACAGTGTTCAGGCTTTTCACCGCAGTGCCCCAGACCGGGTGAGCTATGACAAATTCGAATCGACAGATCTCAGAGCCACGCCCCGCCCTGCCAGGTGGCGGGAGGGTTAAGTGACCGGCACAGGGCCCCTTCAGCCACAGCGCTGGGAGGCTTTCTCTGCAGCTGCCCCTCACAGCCACAGACAATACGGGTGAGAGGCCCCACATGCACACGCACGTCAGGGTGGACGGGGTCCGGACACACGCGGAGCACCGTGCACACTTATCAAAACAGTCACTTAGCCAGGACCACACACGCGCGCTCAAACTTACTTGGGGCCGGATGACTCCTCCCCCTCTCATTTTCTGCATCCTTTGCGCTCAGTCTAAAGTCAGGACGCCGATGACAGACAGGTTCAGTGCCACACTAGCGAGCGCACACACAGTACCGCCCTTCTCCCTCACTGTTTTTCTCCCCTTAATGTGGCAACAAATTGAGCTCTGCCTGGCTCGTCAAGCCACCCCTCAATCACCATAACCAAGTAACACAAGCCTGTAATTCCAAGCTGAGCTATGAGAGACAGAGGAGGGGTAGGGGTGTGCGCCTAGTGTCACATACAAAGGAATCTCAGCGACATTGCTTCGGTTTAATCCAGTTTGAGAACCGCACTGTCGGCAAGAGCTTCAGACGGCGGCTTTGTGGATCCCCATCGCCACTCACCACCGGTGGAACGTCTCTCCCTGGATTTAAACGAAACAGCGACACCAAAATAGCGGAAAGTACGTTTTTAACTACAGTGTCATCTTTTTTCACCAAAACGTGCTCGCTGATAAAATAAACCAGTACGATAAAATGTTGTTGTTTTTTTTTATAGCTGATTGACATATTTTCCTGCTGTTTTTCAACTGGCTGCCACGTCAAATTCTTTTTTTGGCTTGGCATCAGAAAATGCAGAGGTTTTGCAAAAACAAAAGGGGTCCAACACTGGTCCAACACTGAGCAGTAAGTAAACTTCCCAGAGTATATACAGCTTATATCAGCTTGTTGTTTGTTTACTGGGTAAAAAGGAAACATAAAGAAACTTTAATATTAAAGTCCTTTTATATCGCTGTAGAGCCTCCTTGGATTCTTAAAAAAAGCTTTCTAGCTAATTGACACCATCAAAAAATATGGATGCTTTGGAAGGAGTTGGTGAAGAAACACACAGAGGGTCTCTCCATAGAAGGGCTTTCAATGGTCTATTCCTCATGCATGGTGTACAACACATGGCACCAACCATTTGGAAACAGTCAGGGCATCAGCCGGGTTAAATGCAGAGAACACCCGCCTTAAACATCGTGGAGCAGCGAGGAACACCTAAACAAGACCGGCCCTACGGTCTATATACCCTGCAGCAATATAGCTTTCCTCATTGACACAGAAGTGCCCAATGTGACCGTACCAAAGTTCCACAAAAAAAGCTTGACGCTTTCCATGCTCTGCACATCACGCAGCTATGTGTAAAATGTGCTCTGTCTTGGACACAAGAAATGTGTTTGCAGGTTTCTGCTCCATACATCCGCTGATTGTTAAACCCTGATTCAAAACTCCTGCTTGCCAAACTAATACAAAAACTGACAACAATGAAACAATGTCCCTGAATATTAAATTTGTTACACTGAACACGCACAAATACTGCACAATACAAGAAAGTGAACCTATTAAGGTTCGGGCTTGTGGATGCTGCATGTCTGCGTTTAGGCATTTGTTAAATGACGCATTTGCTTGCGTACAGATATTAGAACTGTTGTTACTGTTGTTTCAAGAGTAGAGGAATTCAAGGTTATTCAAGAAACCATATTATTGTTTTAAAAGTGGATACCCACCAAAATACCACAGCCTACCCCTTTTCTTTTCAACAGTGAAATGTATCGTCAAGAGTCAACAAACACAGGCTATTTTAGAGAGGGGAACCCATTTCATTGTTGGGAAATTTTTAGGCATCCACATATGAGTAGCTTCTCAAGATAGAACTTGGCAACATGCACAACTCCTAAATGCTATAATATGGTTATGATGCATTAAAATTCCTCCACATCCCCAAAGAAATTTAATATGTGCGTATCAACTGTTTTAATCTCTGATTCCTGGAAAAGCGGGGAAGTCTGAGGTAAAGTGAAAGGGCAGCCATGATACAAAGCTAATCCTCGAAATTCTAGCGAATAGCCATTGACATGTGTTTCCACTGGGGAAAAAAAATCAGTAAATAACTTTTCTCTGGGACAAATGGGGGTCAGACCAAAATACTGGGATTTTGTGCCTGGCGTTTTACTGTTTTATCTGTGGGAATGAGGCAAGTGTTTCTTTGTGCCCAGTACAACCAGAGTTGCCAGACGTCCAGTTTTTGACTGGATTAATCATTTTTTGAGGTGTACAGTGTCCAGTCATAAGTACCGACCAGACGTCCAATTTCCGGTCAGAAGTAATTAACACAATTTGCAATTGATAAAATCTTCTAGTAAAGCGTGCACATAGTAATTACTTTGTAAAACTGACTTTTTTTATCTAGTAAGTCAGCTAGCTAGATCGCTAGGTAGAACTGAGGAAAAAATTTAAAATCTGGCAACCCTAAGTACCCACAGCAAGACACAGGACACAAGGGTTTGTGTGGAGAAGTGGGACACACACACACACACACACACACATCATTAGGAGGGCGAAAAAGTCAGGAGAGCCATTGTTGAGACACACTCCTTGACTGGAGGCCTACACTGGGGAGCTGTAGACCGAATCCCATTCACCTCTCTCCACTCGCAGCAAGTATCTTTTATTCCATTTAGTTAGTCTAAAAGAGGTTGCAGTTTTTACTGAACATGGTGAATTGTTCCTTTTTAAGCTCCTTGTATCCACTGTCAAATAACAAATGTGCTATAATTAACAGCAGACATTAAATACACCCAGGGAAGGATAAGAAAGACAGCTAAAAAAACGCTCAAATCTTCTCTGCCGTGCGTTTCTGCTCTGCGCCCAACATATGCGTTTTAACAGTCGAGCCGTTCTAGCTCATGACTTTATCATGGCCCCTCAACTGCCCACTGACTCACTGCAAATGAAAAACCAGAACCGCAAGAATGCTTAAATCAGCGTAATTGCCCCGAAGTGCGCCTAAAGACACACATTTCCCTGGGCCTGGAGCTGAGCCATCTATTCTTCTCTGTCACATGCCGAGGCCAGAGACTTTTTGAGTCAATAAACACAAACCCCCAAAAACCCCATCTTACGCTTGCTGCATCCCCCACCCCCAACCCCACCCCCTTGTGGCAGTCTCCACCCTCCATAAAAGCTTGCGCGACCGCAACACGGCTAAAGGCTTCTGTTAATGCATGGAGGAACAGCAGCAGGGGGAGAGGGAGGAGAGGGGCCAACTAGGTTTCATTTGTTGTTCGGTGGAGTGGAAGTCTCGGTTTGTGCCGATGTCTTTGTCAAAGCAGGCAAGTCTCTTGATAAGACATAGACCCACCTATGGACAGCAGAAGGTGGGGACTTTGCTCCCTAGCCTTCGGAAAAAGCCGCCACACGAGAGAGGCATAATTACAGAAATAAAGCCTTGTGCAACAGGGCCCTTATTAAACGCACTCAATTACTGCGGAGAGCGCACAGCACTTTACCAGTCTCATTATGAACTTTCACATGCGGTTTCAGCTTGGTCGGCCAGAGTGGGGGATGTTCGCATGAGCAACGGCTGGGACTCACGGAGCCCAAGGAAACTGCCGACACTTTATGTAGATGGATCTGGCCAATCCACTTTCTCCTCTAAAGTGACAGGAACCACCTGGGCTTCTCTCACCGGCGTGACACCACCACACCTGTCATGTGACTTCACAAATAAACAAAGTGCCTTTTCCCCCAGAATAAAAGAGAACGAGGGAAAGAAGGGGGTGAACAGAGAGCAGTTACCTACGTGTGGTATTAATAAAGACAAAAAAGATAAAGAAAAAACACTGAGTGGATATAGTGTGTGAGGGATTCACAGCTCTGTGATACTTTCCACATGTTCCTCAACGCACTCTGACACCCTGCCTGCTGTGGTTAAACGGAGTCAGGCCTTTAACACGTGTGTGAGCATGTGTGCGCGCGTACATGTATGTTTTTGTGTGCATGTGTGTGTACGTGAAGACACCAACTAAATGGCTCTTAGATTTCACAAGTCAAAGTTCATTGCCACCCAAATACCAGCGATTCAGAAACTGTCCTTGCTGGCAGGCCGTGCAGACAGGTAACTATAACGGCTCCCCTTTCCCACTCAGAGAAATTAGCCATTTTTTTTAAATAGAAGGGCTAGCTGTCCTGAGGTAAACGGTGCAGGGGTGTCATGGTCAAAGAACCATGCCACCGGGACGCTTGGTGATTGACGGCCAGGCTGCCTTCCAGTCACGCCGTTTCTTTAGCGCGCCAAATCTGCTGAAAGAAGATGCATCGAATACGTCATTTTACATTTTAGGGAAATATTTACTCCCATGGCTTAGAGCAAATGTTTTAGTGGCCATGACAACAAAACAGACAGAAACGTTCAGCTACATTCTCACTGAATTTTTCTCTCCCTTGCAGTACTTAGATCTGTTTTGCCTACCACCAACAGTGGACGTCTGCAGTAAACACGACACTATATATCGAGTTTAGCAGGCCCCAAAAGCCTATAACTATACAAGATACAAGAAGTCCAGTTTTAATTTTGCTCATCAAATTGTGTTCTAAATCTTTACGCCTCCCTAAATCCTCCTCCCTCAGCGAAAACAAACGTGTAAAACAAACGAAGTTGAAAAGTAACTAACTAACTTCAAATAAAGGCGCCTCCATAAGTCTTGTGTTGCCAGGCCTATGTAACGCTGATGGGCTGCTCTGCTTTTTTCTGTACCGTACTTATTTAGCCCGTTCACCGCCTGTAGCTAAAGCACCCAGATGGTCACAAGAGTCTCAGTTAACATACACACCCACACGCACAACCTATCTCCCTCTTTCAATACAGGGCCCTCTGTGTGTGTGCGTTCACAGCTGCAGGTCTTCCTCCGAGTTCACATAAGGTAAAGATATGGTAGATTACGCAACAGAGTATAGATTTTTCCACCGCTGGCACAGGGCCAGCATCCTCCCCCTAGCTGCGGAGCTGTAGCTCTTTGTTCCTGACGGGTGACAGCAGTCCTTCCTGAACTCAGCGCAGACAAAAGGCAATAAAGTTTTGCTGCCCGTGTTATTTACCCCAACGTTCTGGAATGCCTTCAGATCAGGCCACCGCCATCTTTATTGCTGCATGGCTTACTGTGCTGTGTTTTTATCCCCTTCAAGCCAGGAACACTTCCTAGCCCTTAAAACACCCAAACAATATTGATTGTGAGTGAGAATTGGGGATTAGAAATCTAAATATTGGCCAATATTTAGATTTGTCTAGCTCACAATGTTGTTGTCATTTTAGATGATCTTCCACAAAACAGAAGAGGCGTGTGCATTTTTCTATCATTAGCAAACGGTTTGCTTATTTGAACGAACAGCGAAATGGTCCAATCAGGGATGGCTAAAACTATCAGAAAATTCCCGACGAAATCAGCCCTGCAAATATCTGTAACTTGTCTTCCCAGGTGCGCGTACGTGCCTTGCAGGTGACATGACAATGGGGTGGAAGCGGGGGACCAGGAGCTGTCGTTTGCGGTACACTGGCACTGGCGAGTGCACCGTCCCTGCCCTGACATACACAGAGTCCAATGGTGCTGAATGTATTCCCAAAGGCCAATCAGCACTAGCAGAGGAGGAACACACACCTGGGGCCCATGGGATCGAACGCTTCCCTGAGTAAGGGTGTGCACGAATGCATAATGTTTGTGAATGTTTGTGAGCTTGGGGCGCAGGTGTGTGTGTGCACGCGTGTGTGTCTGGGTGTGTCTGTATGTGCTGGAAAAAGGGTGCTGGTACGTGAAAGCAGCTGGGAGCTTTTGCTGAAACCACACCATTGAAAATAAGGGCAGGTACACAAGCAAGAGTGGGATACCACAGAGACTCCCTGTGCTGTGCGCTAACCGACCGCGGGGCGCAAAACAAAGTGACCTTCAATGGTAAATCCACCCAGCTGAGTGCTGCTGCTGGTCCTGCCACTGACCAGCCACAAGTCCAACCGATTCTTCGGGACGTTTGCTCCAAGCTTTACACACACCAGGAAATGTAGGAAACCAGCGACAGTCTCATTTCCTTAGTCTAATAAGTGGAAATGGCCTGGTTACCTCTGTCTCTGAGCCACCAGTATTTGCACATTGTTACGACCCTTGTACCAGGAGGCCTACTGCAAAATACTTAAAATGGAAAAACGTCGGAGAGAAATACATAACGGTACCACTGGTCTGGCATCAATTAGGCTAGAATTTCTCCTTTAGTTTTTAATCGGTGCCTCAAGCAAGCCAAAAGGCGTACTTCCCTTAATTAAATATATTTATACTGTATATGATAGTGTACATATACACATTCCTTTGCTGAACTTTAATGTGAGTACAGCTTTAATTTTACCCTCCGTTGCAAATTTCTATTCTTTCAGTTCATGCACAAAAGCCACAGCTAGCTACACTTTCAAAAAGTGATAAAAAACTAGTCTTCCTGAAGTAAAATAAACCCCTATTTTTTCCCCGGATCTCAGATAAGGCAAGGCCATGAATCCAATCAAGTAGGTAGGGAGTCTAAGACAATACTACCCCAACTCCCAAGTTCAGAGCCCCCACATTCAAGCCCCCACCCCAACCACCCCAAGCAGTCATGTTAGCGGAACAAGTTGGCCGTGCCGCTCTGGAGCACTAAATGCCACATGCTCGCGACGTTGCCCAGCCAGCTCCGGACACAGCGAACGGTTCATTGGCACGAACCGCCACGTCAGTGCAGGGCAAACAAAGAAACCAACAGTGTGTGCCCGCCCAAAGGCTCTCTCAAAGAGATGCTGTGTGGGCCAGTACAGGGAGACAGACAGCGGACATGTGCAGCTGTTAAGGGTTTTTTACTAGGGTTTGCTATTCTGTTCCATGTTTCATTCTAATAGCCAAATTTGAATAAATAAACAGGGAATGTAATTCACGTACCTGTGGCAGAAAAGGTTTCATAAAATATTATATAAAAAACATATAACCCCCTTCCGCAAACACAGCACCAGACAAACTGCTTTCACTTGTTTCAAACTAATGGCTGCCCCAATGTCACAGGCCTTGTTACTTGTTACCAAGGACTTGGCATGGTCCATCTTTGGCGTCAATCATCCACCCCACCTTTTTTTTAACAGCACTAACGTGAGCTATTTGAGGACACATAATGATTCAGTCCCAAGCTGTACCAGATATGTGGGGTTTTTTCCCTAGTGGCCGCACACGGTTTTTTTATCCAGAGTCACTTTCTCAGGGTTCGCCCATCCACCACACTGAATTTATTAGCGCCCCTGCTCTCCACTGCTTGTGTGCGCACGCTCATGTGCATTTTTTTCCTGCGCTCGCATTTATCCGCACATGCATGTGTGTGTCCTGTAGCCACAGCAACGGCACAACACATCAGCCACCGCAAGACCACAGAGAGGCCACCGCCACTGCCCCGGGACTCTGCCAGGACATCATCCGTGCCGGAGGAGGGTGGAGGCGGAGGTTAGGAACCCAACGAGGGAGATATGCGCACACACACATTACCACACAAAATAACATCCGACAGCCGCCAGTTTTAAGAAGCAAGAATTTATGTTTCATGGACACCAGAAAGGTTCTACAGATACCAAAGAAAAGGCAGGCGGTTCTGGAATTTCAAAATAAACAAATAAAACACAAAACTGTTAATGGTGCAGTAACGATTGCATGCATCTAAAATGTTATTAGGTAGACCTAACTGGACTTCCAGGAGACATGGGAAGTGAAATCTGGGCTGGGGTCTCAGCGGGCTGTGGGGTCAGAGAGTGCAGTCTAAAAATCACATTAGTCCCACCTGACAAATACGAAGAACCCAAAAAAACCCCGCTAATCCATCTAAGGCTAAAAGCTGCGCTGGTTCTTAGTGTGGACGAGCCCCGGCTACCAGCGGGGACTGAATAAGTCATGAGAACACGGTGTACCTGTGTGCCCGGCATGGCGGGATGCTCTACAGGCCTCTATCGTCTTCGCTGATCTCCACCCAGCGTCACCATTTCAGCCCTGGTAAAATGAGACGCCGAGGCCGGCGAGGTGCGCGGGCAGCTCAGCTTTCCCCAGTGGCATCAACATCAACATCGGGTGAAAGATGAAAGCACACAATACATTTCTGCCACATTTCTGCCCATACACCAGTACAATTATCTCCCAGTGAGCTGAGAGGCCTTTATATTTCTAAATAAATATGAATATAAATATATGTATATAAAGTATTACTATAGAAACTAGTCTCATATTCAAAAAGAGAACCTGCTGAATTTTCCAAATTGGCCTTTCTTTTGCACTGATGTCCGATTCTGACAACAATAGTCTTAAAGTCTTAAACTGAATAAGGGAATAGAGGGTGAGGGCAGGAGTGCTGTTTTTGTGTGCCACATTTTACAGTTTATTCAAATTGTGATTATCACATATTAATCCAACAAACAGATGTTTCTCCTAATTTTCCAGGCATGGGGTGAGACAGGAAAATGGGGTGGGGGTGTCAAATAAAAATAATCTAAGCTTTCCTTCCATGGGATATGAGCAGACTCTTCAGCGGCCTGGAGAGGTTGACTGAACATCAAGTAAATAGTATTAAAATTACATTATTTTATTAACATAACACATAGCCCACCACAAGAGGAGGCCCGGTCACCTCTATCGATAACTTAGGGTGTTTTTTTCATTTGCATATTAAAATAAACAGATCAAATGCTGTATCCATCACCGAATCTCCAGCAACAACCACCAACTTTTAAGTATTTTTTTTTCACCCCTTGTCCACACTGTTCGGTCAGAGTAGTGTGGATCTGGCAAACAATGCTTTCAGCCAGCTGAAATTGACCTGGGTTACAAAAACAAATGAATACGTTAAACATAAATACATTAAAGATGTATTTATGGTCAATTGACTTAAATCTCACACTGAGGCATTACAGTGGATAACAATGCACCACATATAAGCTATACATTCATCTCAACTTCCAAACGTCGTAGTCCCCAAACACTGAGGTGGCAAGGCACACAACCTTCTGACCCGTTTATTTGGTATATTAAATTAACGTTTATATAAACACTGCGGGTTTCCCTTGCCTTATATTCCTTTTCCCAGCATGTTTGTCTTGCTTTCATTCACTTCGTCTGAGGGTGTGTCTATATGCATCTTGGGAAAGAATGTTATTCAGCATTGGTCAGTCTTCTGTCCTCTAGTACTTTCTTGTAAGTCTTGTAAATCACAGTAATGCCCAGCCGTCTGGTACAGTGTTTTGGACATCTTACCTACAAATGTGATGCCTGTCCTACCAAGGGTTCGATACTCTATTTATTAAGGGTGCTGGAAAACTTTAAAACGAACTAAACTTGTGAACAGCGGCGGTCGTGTTACCGTCGTCTAATAAACTTTTTTTAATCGTAGTTAATTAGCTTCGTACTTCTGATACAGCAGCTGGGTAGCGAAAGGGTTAAACATCTTTATAGTGCCCGCTGCGTCTGCTTCGCCTTCCTTCGTCTCGTAGCGACTTCTACGTACAGGTACCCTCATGCCTGAATAAACCGAAATACTTGCTAATTGGTCCACGTTTATAAAATAGTGGTGCGAATTCAAAATAATAAAACTTTCAGTTATCTTATGTATGGTTACAATCCCATTCCTCTTTGATGACAAATACGGTGTGAACTGCATGTTTGCCTCTGTTAAATTCTTAACCGTTTAATTAATTCTAACTTTCATTCTAGTATTCGGCACCTATTACCATTTTTCAAAAGTTGCTCGGAACACAGCGCAGGTATAGCGCGAGTGCCAGAAACTTCAGACAAAAGCCCACCGGTTACCACGTTTCTACGTTTAGATTCCTTAATCGCTGGTGTCAGAAAATATATACTGTGCTCACTGATAAAATGGTGGATTAACTATAAATATACAGATAACTATAATTAACAACACTATTTGTCCATTCATTTAACTGTGTAATAAAAACAGCCATGCGTGTCACCAGTGCCAACCATAACCGTGGTCCTTTAATCTTTTTCCATTTTCTAAATACATAATCTGACATTAGAGTCTGATTAACGTAAACGCTGATTCGCTTAGCTTGACTTAAATAACAGCAGCGGACACGGTTAAGTGATAAAGTACCTCAACCTCTACACATAACTGCAGTACCCTTGTGTAAAAGACCGACATTGTTTACCCTAGCTTTAACACCGGGCTTTACAGACTTGCGCAGTAAACATTTCCTTATGTAGTTTAATATTAAATGTCCATTAATCATTTAATCCTCATTATATTGCATTATGTTGAAATTTGGATTTATGTTGTATCCCCTGTTAGTTTAAGTTAATGTGTTGAATCGGGGATTATTTCAATATTCCGGAGTAACCCACTTAAGTAAACCAACACTACCTTTCAGTTTAACAAGTCTGGCGTTCCATACTTTATTCCCATTAAACACAATTACCCACTTCTTTAGTTCATTCCAACAAAGCTTTTACCAGCATTAATAATGTATTGTCGATTGTTCACATTTGGGGAGCAGCGCCGATTTTAATTATTAAATGCAATTTAAATAGACAACAATAATGTAAAAATAAAGTCCCCTGACAATGCCACGATTTCCAGATCACCCAGTAACTCGCACCAATTCTGCTGATTCTGAAATTCTGTTGCAACACAGACGCAATTCGTCCCTCATAGTGAAGGCTAACCGTGAGAGCTAGTCCGATTAACCATAACTTCCAAATCATGTAATATCGACACAAAGATTAAGGAACACATAGGCCAAATTTATTTTGTTCAGCGCATCTAAAGCAAACAAATCAAAATATTTTTCATGGTGCAACTACCATAAGATTATGCCGAAATCCAGGTCGTTTAAAATTATTAATGATAAAATCACTTACTGACACTTCACATTTTGCGAACTGGGTGTAAAACAAATAAATCGTACAAACATATTACAATTAGGTCAATATTATTTATTTTCGGTTTTAGAACTAGCACTCGTACACCGTTGAATTCAGAGAAGCCTAAATTGATATGAATTTTATTTGCGCATATGTGCAGCGCATATGTGCGCCTTGTATGTCGGAGGTCCTGTTGCCAATTAATTTTAATTAATAGCAAGAAATTGCAGGCTCTACACAAACCTCGTTTATACTGTTGTGACACTACCGTGGAACAGTTCTAAAACACTTATTGAGTCCAGATTTCCCCCAAAATGTATTTTTATATTGCAGAATGTGAAACCAATAAATTTCTTCAGACAGAAAAAAAAGCTAAAAATGCAAACGCAGCATTTTTCTCAGGTCCATAATAAAATCCTGGCTGAAGTCTGAGTAAAAAAGTTGCGAATCTAAGCTGTAATATCGTTTATTTACCGATTTATCAAGTTCCATAAAATTAAATGAATTGAGTTTACAATGGTAAAAATATTATTAGTTTGATACAAATGGATACAATACTTTAAATACTTTTCAAGCTTGAAATCATAGTTCATTATTGCCCATCTGAGTTATCAGATTCTTTCAAGTCATAAATATTTACAGAAAATGTAGTTTATCCTTGGTATGTTTATTGCCAGTGTCATTTTAAAGGTAATATAGGCCTACTAAATTCTTGTACTTTGTAAATGAGCTGGAGTGCAAGACACACACACACACACACACACACACACACACACACACACACACACACACACACACACACACACACATTATTATCGTTATAATACATCTTGTTATAAATTGTTGTCCAATTAAAGAAACTGCATCTACAATTAACACAAACCACTCTAAGAATTTTCATAGATTTAATAGCTTAGACTATTAAATGAAAAAGGGATTGTTGAGACA
>JAOYSI010060337.1:0-24000 GCA_025775065.1 Hiodon alosoides
GTCAATAGCACCTTTGGAAATATATTTACTGAGAAAAATGGTGACGTGTTCAATACTTATTTCACCCGCTGTATATTTTACTATCATGCCACTGTTTTTCCAAAAATTTTAGTACTGGTCCCTTAGGGAATATTATTTGCTTGGGGGCTAAAAGTTGTCACTTGGCTATTGCTTTTAAATAAATTGAGAACATAAATTGTGTTAAGAACAGATACTTCTTGACTGGAGTGGATATTAGTCTTTTCTAAAGGGGTCCCAAAGACATATATTACTCTTAAGAGGTTACAAAGTAGAGGACATTCAGTAAGCAGAGCCGCTGGTTGCCCACAATACTTAGAGACTGCCCATAGAGTAAATGTAAAACTGAAACTAAAACCTATTTGATCATAAATATTTTTTAAGGACAAGGAAGACCAGCACTGATCTAGTCTGGAACCTTAATGGAACAGATGTAGCTTTGACAAACTTAACTGATACAACGAAACGTGAGGAGTCACTCGTTACAGAGCACAAGAAGCTTTCAAGAGACACGTCCCAAGTCCTTGGGCTCCATCTATCCCAATGCCCCTAGCTCAAGCCAAACTCTGACCCCTAACCCCTAACCCTTAACCCTAACTCAGGGGCTCCATGTCTTCCAATGAACCTGCCCTCAACCCTAAGCCTAACTCTGTCCCCAAACTTAGCCCTAACTCTGAGACTCCTCTCCCACAGACCCTGCCCGAAATGGGCGTTTACTTAGCTACCAGTAGATTTAGAAAAAAGAGGGCAGTGACGAACATGGGCCCAGCTCATACCTCCACATGGGGAGCACCAGCTTCACCATTGCTCTCTGGGCCACAGTCAAAACGTATCCTGAGACATGGAGCATTTTTGAAAGAAAAAAAACATTTCCCAACCAAACAATATTTGCTGGGGTTTCAAACAAACCAAGAAGGAGTGAAAAGATTTTGTCCCCTTTTTTACTGGAATCATACTGGAAACAGACTGTGGGCAGCACAGGATTATTAACAATAGAATGGGCCCTACTAAATATGCAATTTAGTTGCTTCGCAGACGCTTTTATCCAAAGCAACTCACACAGCTTACCATTTATACATTTATCCACTGGTACAGCTGGATATTTACTGAAGCAATTCAGGTTAAGTGCCTTGCAGAAGTATACTTACAGCTAGGGTTCGACAGGCAACTATTTGGTTTCAAGCCTGTCACTAATGGGTGAGTATGGAAGTACGATGAATCTCATTCAATCTGATCACCTTTGAATAATCTATTCTATTTTCTCTCTATTTTACGGCACTGCTAGGCTGTGGGCACCCAGTACACCGAGAGATGCCCATCTGATTCCCACCCACCCCAGCCCTGGCAGTATTCTGTCAATCATGCGCTGCCGCTATGCTCTTCAAAAAATAATTGAATACGCACTATATGAGGAGCGGAGAAGAGCTCAGTAGCTAGGGGCTTGCTAGGTAAAGAGATCTGTTACCATGATCTATTCATAAGCAGCATACAGATGTGTTACATCTCGACCTTCAATAATCAATTCAATTTGATTAACTTTAAACTTTTCATGAATTCCAAAAAACACTCCTAAAACATGGCCTGAGTATAAACCAAAAGCAAAGCATGTTTGTAAAAGAACTGCTTTCAGCTGCACTATTTTCAATATTCTTCCCCTCATGGAAAAGTTCATTCTGATGGTCCACTGTCCCTGAAAGGACTTGACCAGTTATAAAGTTGAGTGTTGACTTGTAGGGTTTACTTTGTTTACTGCAAAGCAGCTTCCAGCGGCAGTTATTTCCTTTAGGCCGTCGCCTCATCCTCTCTGTTGCCCTGGACAACTGGTCCCAGCCCATCTTGTTCTCACTAACAAGCTACCTGCTCTGTGATACTTCCACACACTGCACCGATCTCCGGCAGACGAGACTGCCACAGCTTCCTCACAGAGTGAGGTGGGAAGGGGAAAGTCAGATCAATAATACAGCGGTGACTAAATAAGCTACATAAGCTGAATGGTATCCATTCATTCCCTAAGATCAAACCCATTTCCTCTCCACAGAGCTACTATGCATTATGTGGAGGGAGGATGACAGACTAAGTCACTGGACACAGGCAGTAACTTGATCATATTTGATGAATTACTGCACTTAATGGGATAAAGGCACACGGAGCACTATTATTGCTAAGGAAGAGCCGCCTTGACGTCAGACAGAAATATTCATACAGGACGTTAACAGCTGTGGCCTCCTCAATTGTATTAGCATTGAAATCAAACCAGTGTGACCTTTAATCTAAAGAGCACAAGCAAGCTTTGTACTGAGCGCCTCAAATAGGAAAGGGTTCAAGGAATTTGTCAACACACAAAAAACTCCACATCAGATAATGTCATTACCTACGGTGTGCTACTAATGTACAAGCAAGAGCAGGAAATTCAGGAATGCTGAGTCTTTAGAGGTACGATCTGCGACTAATCTTCTATTAGATGACATACTGTCATGGGTATCTTTAAGGCCTGGAATTTGCCTGCCTAAATCACTGACACCTCCTGAAAAGACAAAGGTTCCCTGGGGAATGCTAGGAAAAACATACTATTCCATACTATTCCAGTAAATTAACCTTACCTTAAAGTCACAGATGCATGTTACTGTTTCTCCGATTCTCAGACATTCCCCGTCAAACTTGCATGTGTTGGTGTCACACAGAAAGAGGTCTGTGTCCCGGTCGTCAAAACCTATAATCAGAATGGATTAAGAGACTTTAGAGAAAACGACTACATTTTTAAAATAAATTATAAGTCGAATAATGTAATATGTGTAAAGATAAAAAAAATATTACATATATTTACATTTCTCATAAAACGGACCTGTTGTCCATCCAGATTGACCCAGATATAACTTCCTGAAAAAGCAGTGCATTTGTGTTGGGGAAAAAAAAGGAAACCAGACCCAAGATGCAAAGGAGTCTGACCCAAGGCAGTCCAAATTAGTGCAGGCTTTTAAACAAACGGCACAGATAAAGCAAATCAGATCTTTGCGAGTTCGGAGGAGTCGACCTCTGTCCTGGGGCACCGGAAGGCTCTGGTTTTCATTCCACCTGAGATCTTGATTCACTGACAGAATCAATTTGCAGATAGAATGTTAAGTCCTTATCTATGTTCCTGCCTGGCCAGAGAGGAACAGCATATAGGACTATAAAATCAGTTAGCCTCTGGCCCTGCCCAGCCATAACTGAAGCTGTGATATTTTTCCGCTTGCAGATGCCTGGTTAAACGTCTTACGCAATGAGAGCACAATTTGCATTTCAGTTTTAACAGTTATGAAGTTATCAAAACACCTTCAAACTTAAATGGCAGTCACCATAGGTCATTTTTAAAACAACACTAAACAGGCACATTCTGGGGTCAAGGCTCATCTCAGGACCTAGGTGGAGTTCTGTCTGTTTTAAAAATAATTAAAAAAAACATTTTTTAAAACCATTATTTGTAACTCAGCGCTGTTTTTATAATATAATATGACTAAGACTATGACTGCATTAAGCTCATTAGATTATCTTTAATTACTTAAACTGGGTCATATGGGAGTGGGTGTGGCAAAATATTCTTAATTTGTCTTTAGCAGTGGTGTTAGATAATTTACCTTGTGCCGAAAGCCTTGCATAGACTCCACCATCATTATTTGGGTGTTACCGAAGCTAAAGTGCTATTCACAAACAGACCAAGCACCGGCTCTTACAGACATGCTATATTATACAGTCAGGCACAGTGGTGTGGGTGTCTAAAGCACTAAGATCATGTGGTTGGTCTGAGCCACTCTACTCGAGGGGGCGGCTACCATCGAGGCCCCTCGGCAACAGTGCAGCATCAGCTGGCACAAACAACACATAACAGCGGAAATGGTGACGCAGAATAAGGACCAGCAGTGTGGCCTCTTTACACTCCTTTCATAGGCAATTGGAGTCATGGGACCCTGGGTGGCTGTCAAACGGACCACTCCGACAGACACTCTAGTGGCATTCTAGTGATCCAAGCACTTGCAAATCTGAAGACGGCATGGCAGGTCGGGGGGGACTGATACCGGCAGAGGACACTTTCAGAATTCTCCTTCCTGCTTTTGAGTAGTTCAAGACTGAATCAAAACCCAAAATCAAGATTTGAAGTATATTTGACACGAAATTCAGCGTGTTTTAGAAGTGGGGGAAATGCCAAAAGAAACTATAATGTGGTAAGATGCTAAACAAGGTGTAGGTGGATATTTCCCATGGATCCAATAACCATAGCTAGCAAAGGTTCTACCCACACTTATGAGTACGCAACAAACCCCTTTGGCCAAGTTTTAGAAATAGAGTTAGAATTCATAATTGCTGATCACTTTCAAAATTTCAAGCCCTATAAATTGATCACATCGCCTTTTGGTGAAAGGCTTTACATTATCAGTTTGGTTTTCTATGTTTGCACTAAACCTAACAGCAGTTCTGTCCACCTATTGCCCAGCAGGGGCTAACAGTTCAGTTTTGACCTCAATTTAACAAAGTAAAGATTTTTTTGTGTGTTTAAAGTAAAAATAGCTTAAGAAGGAGTCTTGATTCTTGAATTATGATAAATCAGTAAAATTTTTCATTTTTTGTGAGCAATTGCCACAAGGGAATTTGAAAATGCGTTGTGAGTAATTGCGATACACATAGCTGGTGACACAACTGCTTGTATTTAGATAACAGTGTCTTGATTTTAATAAGCCAATATAACAGAAAATAGGATGGTTCAGGAATTCTATCCATGTGTCATAGTATCAACTCAGTGTAAAATAACACCAATATGTGTTACTTTAAATACGTGCCATGCGCCACTGTACCAAAGTACTACATGTCACTCTTTCTATGTGCTACGCAGTACCTACAAACTGCGCATTACAGTACTAATTGCTATGCGAGAATGGACCTATGTTTTAAGTGTCAATGGACCTACGTGCTACACATCACAAAACCAACCTGCTACACGTCACAGTACTGAAGAGCTACGCCTCATTGTACCAACGTGCTACGCGCTACTGTACCTATGTGCTACAGGACACTTATCCAATGTGATACACACCACTGTACCTACGTGCTACATGTCACTGTACCTACGTGCTATGCCTCACTATTCCAACATGCTACGGGTCACTGTACCTACATGCTACACGGCACTGTCCCAAGGTGCTACACTCCACTGCACCAACATGCTACATGTCACTGTTCCAACGTGCTACATGTCACTGTACCTACGTGCTATTCGTCACTGTTCTAACGTGCTTAAGTTGCAGGAGGCCCCGCACTGAAATTATTTGGTCATTCTGGGATTTCCAGTGCCTTAATTTAAGTCAAGGCCTCGCTCAGCCTGTGTACGTATTTTAAACTGAACTACAAAACCAAAATCCCATTCCAGATGCTCCTACTGCCTTTCAAGTGCTACTGTCTATTCTGCCTCCCTGTCACTCATATATTTGCGATTGCATGTCTCCTGTTAACGCTTCAGTCCTTCTAAACAACTGTGGGTTTCAGCAGACACAACAGCTTTTCTTCTTTCCCATTGGCCTACAGTCAAACATTCCGAGACAAATATTCACATATAAGTGATAATTTTCCACCTTTTCAGTTGTTTTGCTTCCAACCAAAGCTTTTGTGAAAAGAGGAGCAGCAACTCCCTTTGGGCGAACAAAACTTTTTTCTTCAAATAAGATCTTAGGTTTTTGATGTTTTGTTTCTGAGATGTTTGACATTGACATCAAAGTATTTTACATATTTATTTCTTCACAATCTAATGACACTTTTGTGGACCTATGTATTGTGGGACGTGAAAAAAGATCAGTGGAAGTATTGAGGGAAAAGTAAAAACAAACATTTGGAGACAGCTGAATAAATTATTGTTTTCTTTTTCTGTACACAATAGAGGGTGTTTTTTTTTATTTAAAATTGAATTTGAGTGGCAAGTGGTTTGTTGGAATTCAGCAGCAGCTTTTAGACTTGATATAAGCAGTAAATAGTACCTGTAGTGTATTGACATGTTTCTGGAACCATGCAGGCACTTCGGAACCTGGATAAGTTATCATTATCTTTTAACTTATTTACGCAATTTATCAACACAAAGGAAAACAGTTGGTGTTCAGCTTTAACATTGTGAAGAGTCTGGCATGGTAGTATGAATGGCCAAACTTATCATCTAAATGTAAAGGCTCACAAATGTCTTCCATTCAGCATACCCAACAACTGCAGATAAATGATTATATAATTATGTTATAATAATAATGCACTGAATATGATTAAGGTCTCAAATTAACCAAATTCCATTTTTTGTCAAGACCACATTAAATAACCTAAAAATATAATTAGGAAAATACTCAGCTACTCACAAGAGGCCATATTGTTTGGCCATATCTCTGAGGTACATATTACTGTAAATGGTCAGGCCTGTTGTCTCTTAGAGGGACATAGCAGGGAAACAGTTAAGGTTTCTAATAAAGCGCAGCTTAGAGCACTGATTTATGAAGAATCTTCATAAAAGGTTAAGTTTTCACATCGCACAATGCACTTGATGTCTTGAAAATGTCACAATGTCTTGAAAAAGGTGTTTTGTCAGATAAAAAGGACATTTTAACTCTATAACTTTGACTGTCAGGGGCGTCACCATTCAGGCACATTCCAGTTAAATTTAATCACTGATTAAATTCTGCTTGACCCCTAGGCAGCAGGAACAGCTAGCTACATTGACCTGTGCTGAAGCTCAACTACATTTGTTAAGGCTGGCTTGAATGGCTTATCTTAGCATTCTTGCTTTTCAACTGATGCACCGTTTTGGTGGAGAAAGTACAATAGCAGACATTTACCACTGGTGATGGAGGCAGTGAGGGCCTTTGGCACATCAGAGAACAGATGGTTCTGTGAAGTCATAAGCTATTATTACTACCTTCCAGAGCCCCAGCAATTTGAAATGAAGTGTTTATTTTTTAAGCAAGAAAACAGAGTGAGATCAATTGCAGGACAGGCTTCCAATGGATTCATGACAGACTGGTGTTTAAACGGAGATAGATAACCTTTGCCCCCGTTTGTGAGCGTACAAGGTTAATGACGGCTGACCCTTCAGCCTTCTGCTACACCTGTGAAGACTAATCCCTCAGCTCTGGGGAAATCTGCTCAATTTGCGGACGTCTACAGGAAAAATGTCACCATGGACTGAGACACTCTAAAAGGACTTTAAAAAGATACTGCACTTTCCTGCGATTCAATGGGCAGCATCAAGGCCGATTTTGACACTGAGCTCTCCCTTCATCCCGTCTCCTTGGAAATCTTGGCCTTCCGTTATTACATTCCAGAGTGCAAGTTTCAGTTTTCACAATGCAAGGAAAGATTATGGAAAAAAGTTGATAAAGTTAAACTAATTTGAATTTGAATTTAATTTATAAAAAACAATTCTAACCAGGTCCTTAAATCATGCTTGGTTCCATAAGATATATTATTCTGATACAATACAAAACATATTTTCTATATAGATAAGGCTGCCATAGTTGTGCCAAGATTTTTGATGCAAAATGAATTAATCACTTATCATATTCCTATTATGTGTTAAATGTTACGTAAATAAATCTAATTATGTTAATCTGATGGCTTGGATACAGAGTCCAATAGTAGGCAATGTAGCAAACTTTCCTTTGGAAATGTCACGGTATACAGGTTTCACGGTATATCGTGGAATAAATTTACGGTTTTGATAGCACAAACATTTCTCTATACCCTGATTACCAAAGTGTTTTCGTCTCTGCGACCTCATAACTGGTGCTTATTACTTTCGAAGCACAAAAAGTACAGGAAAGTGAGAGGACACTGTTGTGTTGAAAAACAAATTATATAGGCTAATAATCGCTAGCAAATAATGACAGCGACCTCTTTCCCCCCGCGACACGTTTCCCACAGAAAGTTATGCTTCACGTTTTTTATTTGTCATTTAATGTAAAGCTAATTAGGTAATGGGTTAAATACATAACCAATACAAAACGGATTAACGTTTCATACAGATTTTGAATAGTGCATTTAGGCGATCAGAAGTCATATACTTTTTATAAACTTTTTATTTATATTACTTAATATTATCTATATTGCTGCCGCGTTTCTCATCTACAAGATTCTACAACAGTACAGTTCTGTGGCACTTTCAAGATTCTGATTTGTGCAATGATAGTTTACAAATTAAATTATGTTTACATTTGGCTATAAATTACGGTGTGATTTCAAACGTGTAACGTGTCAATTAAGTACACTTACAGCCTGCTCTCCTACAATCACGCTTAATGTAAACAATACACTTTACTTAGAATTTGTAGTAGTTTCGTTTTAGTTTGAATTTTAACGACGTTTTGTACAAGTACTAAGTTTTGCAACAATTGTAACTGCAATAATTTAAATGAAAACGCCATACAAAATTTGTATTTGCTTTTTGTGTTTGGCTCCGTGTCCCCTCAAGCCACACCCACATCGGTAAACAATAATATAAAAATTGACCTAACTTCCGGTGACCAGGTATTTTTGTTTACGAAAGTGAAATATAAATAAATATAAATAATCACGCAAGGAAAATTACACAATAACTGCCCCTCGGACGTCAAGGGTTTTACTAAGCCTACCATCCTACTTTCTGTTCGCCCGATTATATATGGCATTATAGCTAAATGTACACATATATTAAAGAAAGTGAACGCACCCTTTCGTCATTGCGTATATTTTAAATTTCAGCTTTCACAGAGAAGTTTTAATTGTGTCAATTTAAAGAGAAAGCGTCGGATTAACGTCTCCAGTTTATCTGCTTCCAATACATGGAGATACAGCATCGTCGGTTGGATTTATACATCGAAAGAAAAAAGAAAATAAAGCCGGGTATCTGTAACAATAAAACCTAATAACCAAGAACCAACATAGTTTTAAGGTCCGGGGGCGCGTGCATTGATTAGACAGTGTTTGCTTTGACGCGAGCCAAGGCAGCAGTACTAAAGATATTTTGTTCCGACGGAGAACTTCAGTTCAGTCAGCCTCCCATCAACCGTTTTCTTATTTAATCGGCTCGTATCACTTACACAAGGTTTATTTTATTTTTTACAAGGAGGAGGCACGATTGACTCGTTCGTGTTTTCCCTCGATCAGCTTCCCTTGTAGGAGTCGGATATGAGGGCCTAGAAGAGAGTGTAGGAATTCTCAACAATCAACAAGTAGGCTAATGCAGGTAGGTACAGTCCTAGGTATGAAGCTGGTTTAAACGATCGGCTGTTACGAATCAAAATAGAACACTGTTTTAAATTCACCATTCAACGTCGTTGCACCGCCTTCATTCATCATAGTCAACGCCCCGGAGCTCTGAATGTTATACAGATCTTTGATAGTTAGCTGTGCCCAGTATGCGCGCATTTTATATTGGGCAGAAATACGAAAATACGAAAGAGTGGCATTTCGTTTATCACAATACTTTTTCAGCTCGATGTTGGATAAACTGTGGTATCCTATTTCATGACATGGCACACTTCTATTATCTTGGAAAGTCGGTGGTTATATTTAATAATTAATAATCTCTCATGCATCGTTGGCTACCGGTGGCATTAAAACTTATATCTGTCACTTTCGTGTCACCAGTTAGGCATTACTTCAGGAATATAATCTGTATGTTATACCGGACAACTTTAATGGCAGTAAAAACACATGCGCCTTGCTGAAATGTTGCTTAAAAAAGTACCCTATGAAGTCGTCTACGTCTCTATACAATCTAGTTTACGCCTGCTATCTGCAGGGATATACACGTAAACAAGTCCAATTGTTTACTAAGAAACTGAAAAGTAATTTATGTACAATATCAAAAGTTGTGCTTTGTGGTAGCCTTCAATAAATCAGAAGGCGCGGATATCTATGTTGAAGGAGGCAGTATCAGCCGGTTGAACCTCGCGTAACGAACTCGTCTGTAAACGAAGTCGGACTGGGCATACAATTTGCAATCTCACGTAATTATCACGCGATCGCTGTCAAATTAGCCACAGTTTTCGCAGTATTTGAGAATTAAATTATTTTGCTGTGGAGTTACTCAAAAGTAGTTTGTGGAAAATAAAATGATCTGTGGAACCTCACAACTAGCTAGCTATGGTACATGGATATGGGATTTATTTGTTATGTGGACATGAGAAGCACTGACTGACATTAATTCGTTTAATAACAGTTTTTAAAACAAAATAGCCCTAACTATGTAAACAAAATTAACTGACTATGTAAAGCGGGTGTCAAATCCGTGGTCTGATTTGAAGGCTAACTGGCGAATGGAAAGTCTATTTTGTCCGCGAATTGTAACCACAGCGATTATACAGTTAGATGCTTATATTTTTACTGCCTTTGAATAAATCCTAAATATTATCACAAATTATACAAAAGCAGTTTATTGACGACGTGCTTAAAATGTATAAATGAAACCTACACATTTCCACAATTCATAACAGGGCATAAAGGTTCTGTAAAATCCCCCCACAAAATCACACCCACTCTTTATATTTATTTAGAATGATGTTGAATTTCATTACCACGATTTTACGTGCCATGTTTCCTAATTAAAGTCGCCGAGTGCAAGTTCACAAGGACGCAGCCCACGGATGGTCCTGAACCCTTAATACGCCCGATCGTAGTGCTTCGGAATCCTAAGCATCTCAGAGATTCCATGCCGCTAGTTCTGGTGTATCCAACGACGCGCATAAACTTAATTTACTTATGAACACCTAAACCATTCACTGCACTAACAAAAAAAAAAAAAAAAAAACTCGCCCATTGAGAAGTTAGTTTTCAATTACCTACATCTGCAAATAAAATTTAAAAATATATAATAAACCTTTTAAACGACATCAAGCATTGCCCATGCATAAACAGATTGGGATACAATCGGCTACATTGGTTTTCTTACCGGAACAGTTCCATCCTGTGGGTGTTTGGCAGTCGCTCAGGGAAGAAGGAAAAGCACAAAGTTGCTGTACAGGTAACGTCACAAGGAAAGAAAACGCCGTGATTAGAGCCCAGTCTACCAGTGTCCTGCTCCGCTGCTGCGGGCGCCTAGGCTCCCTTAGCGCAGCTGTCGAGAGACCCATCTCAGTTCAGCAGCGTCCCCCGAAAACACAAGTGACGCGGGCAGAAACTGCAGACTAACAACAGCAACTCCGATCTTTGCGCAAGTTGTAACGGCAGAGAGCTTATCTTCGAAGAAAAAAACATTTTCCGAGCCCCATGAAGTACTGTAGTTCACGGACGAATCCTCCCTTTCGAGGGGTTGTTGCTGTAATATGAAAGGATTTAGGGCTTAGGTCAGGAGGGCGATGGGAGTGGGATGGTGTGGAATTAGTTGGGTTCTCAAGCTATCAAAAGTATCCAGGTAGGATGCTGAAGGATAAGGAAAGAACGTGAACAGAGCATAAAAAAACAAACAAAAACAATAGGAAATGTCAATAAATCCCAAAGGCAAGACGGCCGCAGTTGTAAGATCCACTGGTGAAACAAGCCTCATCGACACGGGTCGCCCAACACTTGTGTGCGCTCAAACACGCGGTAAGTTATCGTGTCAGACGGCGCTCTCTGCTGTCCACTGATCTATATCAGGGCTGTTACCTTCTCTGTATCCAGCAGATTCTGATTCACTGGATGAGAGCAGCAGGTTTCCAGTCTGGTTGTGATCACGTGGGCATGGTGCTCCGCAAGGGAGGAGGAGAAGGGGCGCAGTAATTATAGAGCGCTGATTGGCAGAGAGAGATGCCAGACGCTTGCTGCGAAGGTCCAGATTGTCGACCAGCGCTACTCAACGCTGCCGTCTAAACAGACTAGTGGCCGAAAGCGACCACTAAGCATTGTAAGGTGATGCGGAAAGTTCATTAGTATTGAATAAATGTAGCAGTAATATTTGTTTCAACCACGACTCTGTCGAGGCACGAGCACCGAAATCATACTATAAATGCATAAATATATTTATTGATAAAGTTTCTTGAACCACCTACCTCTCTCGACGAGTGACATTACACTTGGCTGTAAATTAAAGGTACTCGTGTTTCTTTTTTCCATTTCAAAAAGAGCTCAGCATGTAGGGGTCTTAATGAATACCCCACCCGGCAGCGGGCTATGCTTATTCGAATGCGTTTATAGATCTCCCGGGAAGTACAAACGCCGTATTGTGCCTCGTTTTAATTCAGCACCAGCCAAACAGGGTGTCAAAATTCAATTAATCACCCCCGAGCTCGTGACATATTCTGTGTATGCCCTTTAACAGCATTTTATGCTTAAATGAAACACAAGCACGCGCGCGATCTCGAAAAGTAACACAAAAGCGGTTATTGTAAACATATTTAAACTTAAATTCCAGCTAAATCTATTTTAGTGATGGGATAAGGAAGCGGAGATCATTACAGTCAAAAGTATTTTGGTATAGCCTTCAGTGATTTTAAAGACAATGAAACCAATTCTGGTCTAGCCAAGATTTTCAGTACAATTCTTGGAACAAAATGGTTTTACTTTGAAATGTTTTTTTTATTTATTTAATTTTTTACTTTCAAATGGTTTTTCCTATTCAAAATATTTTAATTTCATACATTCCAGTGCCCACGCCCACATATCAATCATAAGAATAATACATTTTCAGAGGTGAGAATTATTAGCGTTTATGATTTGTTGAGGCCGTCATAGGGCAGTATCAATGTGTTGGAACGTTTAATTAGCATATAGGCCCCTACGGCGAATGAGCACTAATTGAAATTTTCATTTCAAACTCGATTTTAATCTTGCAGTCTTTAGCGCCCTTGAATAAAATTAGCTCACTCATATAAAATCCTAACAGTGTATGCTTGTTGAAAAAATATTGTAATATTGTCTAAAACAACAACTTAAAGCCATGAGCCATTTTCTTATTTTTTTTCTTCTTATTTTTTACGTTTTTGCTGGCGGGTATTATGGGTTGTGGCTGACTGTCATGATTATTCTCTTACGCTTAGTGAACACTAGAGGCACTGCAGGCTGTGACTGAGAACTGGTCAACTAGCTAGCTGTCTGTGTAGGTAATCAGATAAACTCAGCAAAAAAGAAATGTCCCTTTTTCAGGACAATGTATTTTAAATATAATTTTGTAAAAATCGAAATAACTTTACAGATATTTATTGTGAAGTTATTAAAAAAAGCTTGTTCAATGAACCATAAACAATTACTGAGCATACCTGTGGAACACTAACAGCTTACAGACGGTAGGCAATCACAGTTATAAAAACTTAGGACACTAAAGAGACCTTTCTACTGACTCCACACCAAAAGAAAGATGCCCAGAGTCCCTGCTCATCTGCGTGAACGTGCCTTAGACATGCTGCATGGAGGCATGAGGACTGCAGATTTGGCCAGGACAATAAATTGTAATGTCCGTGCTGTGAGACGCCCAAGACAGCGCTACAGGGAGACAGGAAGGACAGCTGATCGTACTCACAGTGGCAGACCTCGTGTAACAACACCTGCACAGGATCGGGACATCCGAATATCACACCTGCGGGACAGGTACAGGATGGCAACAACAACTGCCCGAGTTACACCAGGAACGCACAATCCCTCCGTCACTGTTCAGACTGTCCACAGTAGTCTGAGAGAGGCTGGACTGAGGGCTTGTAGGCCTGTAAGGCAGGTCCTGACCAGACATCACTGGCAACAACAGTGCCTATGGGCACAAACCCACCTTTGCTGGGCCAGACAGAACTGGAAAGAAGTGCTCTTCACTGACGAATCGCGGTTTTGTCTCACCAGAGGTGATGGTCAGACTCATGTTTATCGTCGAAGGAATGAGGGTTACACCGAGGCCTGTACTCTGGAGCGGGATGAATTTGGGGGTGGAGGGTCTGTCGTGGTCTGGGGCGGTGTGTCACAGTGTCATTGGACTGAGCTTGTTGTCATTGCAGGCAATCTCAGCGCTTTGCGTTACAGGGAAGACATCCTCCTCCCTCATGTGGTACCCTTCCTGCAGGCACATCCTGACATGACCCTACAGCATGAAAATGTAAAATAAAAAGCAGTTGAAAGTGAGAGGACATTTCTTTTTGTTGGGTGTATATAACATATTCATATATAATTATTCTTCTATTGGAAAATTAATGTTTGGACACATTCTGACACACTAATGTAGAAGACAAAAAAAAAAAAAAAAAATCATCAAACACTACATTTATCTGCGGGGCCTAAGACTTTTGCACAGTACTGCATATGTGTGTATACACACACACACACACACACACATATATATATATATAATAAAAAAACAACTGAATATTGATCCAGAAAAGCTAAGTAAGAAGCAAAATTATATTTGTATATTTGAAATAAATTAAAACTGCAACAAGGAATTGATCATTCAAAGAGTTAAAAGATAACTCACATTTCACTGACAACCATTTATATGTGTGAATAGTGAACATTATAATTTGTGACTGAAACATAGGTTTTTTTTTTATTATTCAGAATGGTCTCCATAGTGATTTTTAGTTGTTGTACTAATAAATCTAGAGATAGAGATGGTGCTTTAAATATTAAAGCACAGTGAAATAGGCATGAGCATTTCTTATCTGCCTCAGTATTTCGTGTTTTGGTCCTGAATTAAAAAAAAAAAGCTGTCTTTCCTACTGTAAGCTTTATCAACTCATATTCATCCCACGCAAGAATTCTGTAAAAAGAAATTGAGGTCCTGACCTTGTCTACACATTTCCACACGCTGTAATGTGTTTTTGGGAGAGACACTAAAGGGGTAATGACAGTTATTCAATCCATCTGCGTCTTGTCACACCTGCATTATCCCCCCCCCCCCCCCCCACACACACCACTCTTAATCCTTAATCTGATCCTCTATTCCTGCCCTTCCATTTCCCCTCCAAATGAATCACCCATAGACATGGCAATAAATGGTAGATCCCCATACAGTACACACCACAAGCCCTGGGTAATCACCATACAGTACACACCACAAGCCCTGGGTAATCACCATACAGTACACACCACAGGGCTTGGGTGATCCCTCATACAGTACACAGTACAGGGCTTGGGTGATCCCTCATACAGGTCACACCACAGGACAATGATGTGGTTTTACTAAGCAGGAAGTGAGACCACGACAATGAGAATGTTTGATAATTTCCCTCTTCCCCACATTTTTTCAATGTTTTGCAAGAAAACAGATCTTTGGCAAAATAGGTTTCTTATAACCATACTCCACTCAGTGGAGTGTGGTAAAAAAAAAAGTAAGGTGAAGATGAAAGGATTTGGGCAAGGAGAGGACCGCACAGATGGGAATGTCACATGCTGGAATCCTTCCTGGTGGAGTTACCTCAGACAGGTCGATCTGTGTGACTGTGCGTAGGCACGCGCCGGAGGCCAGGGGAGCCTGGAGAGGGATGAAATGTGTGTTATTTGTCTGTTGCTGTCAACTCCTAAGAGAAGTATCTTTTTAGAGCACCAATCGCCAAATAAGCCAATTAGCAGACAGGAGGAGAGAGATCCCAAGGCTGCCTTTGTTCAAGTGCTTATTTGTATGCCAAAGAGAAAATATTCTCTCGGATGAAAATATCCTTGACTAATGTAATTTATTCAGCTTTACTCCTTGCTTTGCCATGAAGCGCTCAGTACCTGGCTACATTTCAGATCACCAATATTAGCAATTTTCTACCTCATCTCTCAATGATAGAAATTTTAAATGTTTAAATGTTTACATATATGTCATATATGTTTTGTTTTATGAAATTTAGTGTACTTCTTCCTTATGTCTGTTTTAAACAGGAAATGAAAACTTTGTGGTCATTTTAAATAAACCTGTACATATCAGACTCTCTGGTGTGACAAATACATAAAGTATCTTTAAAGTACTAACCAAAGCATTTATTTGGTTTCAGCCCAACAGCATTACACAAGTTAAAGCCTTTAACAGTATCTATTGATTAAATGAAAGTTTTAACACCCTTCAATCGAATGAGCTGCTGAAGGCTATTGTTTAATTCAGAAACAGATTGTATGCATTATTCAGTCTTGAATTTCACAAAACATTATAATCCAGATGATTACAGTGGATTTGGAAACTCTGAGGACAATTACACAATGATTGTTAAATACACAATGGCACATTTCACATAATTTAGCACACTAATGCTATTTCTGTTTGATATATTATGATTACCGTACGCTGATGACAGGCACATAATCATTATTTAATTGTGTAATTAATTAGTCTCACCCATTAATTCATATGCCGTCTTCTTGTTTACATAATGTCGATTAAAGGCAAACTGAATATTTACAGTATTAAGCTTTCAGGTTTAAAACTATATATACTTTATGTATACATATACAGAAAAGTGCCAAACAGTTTCAATACAAAGGGGTCATCAGCTTCAACAATTCTCTCAAACCCTCCACTTTAAAACTTATTCCTAAAAGACAGAGGATGATAGATTAAAGGACTCTATCGAATGGCGCACTCAAATCTCAGATCTCAGTTCCATTGAAGCTGTGTTAAACTCTGTGGGAAAAAAAGTACAAAAAGAGCTACCAAAACTTGTATGATCTTCAGAAGGTAATAGAAGAAGTGTGAATGGCATTTCAAAGGAGTTTGGGGAAACTTATTTTGATGTCTTCGGGAAGAATTTCTGTGATTGCCAATTCAGCAGGAAGTGAGGTAAACACAAGCTGAGTGTGTACAAAAGTTGTGTAGAATGGTTAAGCAGTTATTTTCATGTTAACAATGCTAAGCAGTCAATTATTTTCATGTTGATAATGAAATCATTTTGATATAATTTAATTTCTTAGCAGACACTTTTATTCAAAGCAACTTAGACAGCTTACAATTTCTACATTCATCCATTTATACAGCTGGAAATTTACTTAAGCATTTCAGGTTAAGTATCTTGCTCAAGGGTACACCTGCCATGGCAGGATTTGAACCAGCAAGTTTTCAGTTACATGCCTTAAACTTAACCACTAAACCACCAGCCTGTGATTGAAAAATAAATCAAATTAAACACTGAAACAGATATTAGCAGCATTTAAGGATGATCATTTGCATGTGACACAGGCTTACATGTGGAAATTGTAATTTTTTCAAAATTTATTTGCTACCCTATCGTCTCTGTGGCCATTTTTTTCTGGCTGCAAGTCTGATTCTCAAAGATTCATGTGTGTCATCACTTTCGTGAGTCTATAACACTGCATGTAAACTCCCCCTATCATACTAAAAACATACATGTGTGTCATCACTTTGTGAGTCTATAACACTGCATGTAAACTCCCCCTATCTTACTAAAAACATACATGTGTATCATCACTTTGTGAGTCTATAACACTATAATGACTCATTATATTGAGGAGGATATGTTATGATTTCCTAATATTGAGTAGGATATGTTATGATTCATTATATTGAGTAGGAATGCCAAATATATACAGTTATGCTTTTGCTCTTCCTGGAGGAAATGGCCATTTTCGTCTTTGATATCAGTTCACAAATGTTTAGCTGAAAAACAAACTATTACTTCTATTTAATGTTGGTTAAAATGACCATTAATCTAATTGTTAGATTTCGTGGTTTAGAATTAGAATTAAATTGCTAATTAGTTGTGAATTATAAAAAAAAAATAGGTAATTGATGAGAAATTGTGATATTCACAATTTAATTATATATAAAAAAAAAAGATTAGTGTACTTTGAACTCTTTAGTGTGCCGTATTTAAGGTATCATCATTGACAAAGGATTAAAACCAAACTTTGGAATCGTGTTGCTGGCCATCGCAGACTTTTGTTTTGTTATTATTGAGTGCCCCTGTATTTTCTCTAGTATATGAAATTGTTTTAGGATTGAGCACAGCAAAAAACTGGATAATATAGCTGAGGTGAGTGTACAGTTTACTTTTCCATGCTAGAGCTATCGTTATCCGAATATCATTTCATGATAAAGTGTTACATGGATAGACTCATACCCACTGCACTAGCACAGTGTTACACGGCTAGACTCATATCCACTGCACTAACACAGTGTTACAAGGATAGACTCATACTCACTGCACTAGCTGTGGGTATATTTTGGTAGATCTGATGGTTTTCACTTTCCACTGGTATATGAGTGCTGCTGTGACTAAATCACATGCATGTGACAACTGTACAATGTAAACCAATGACTTGTCTGTCCACTTTATATCAGCATGCAAGTAAATCAGTCATGTCATAAATTACCATCTAAGAATGAGCAGAAAAGTTTTAGAATTTTGTTCTGTTAAATGTGAAAATGAAGCAAAACCCTTAACAATAAATAATATTTGATTTTAAATAGTGTTGATTTTCATGCAAAGCCTTAAGGTCACTAGTGACCAAAAATAAATACTTATTGTATTAAAACAATTATAGTAGATGCTGAATACCGATTCATTTTGTCTACACAGGGTTAATTAAATAAACATATTTTTTGTTTTGATCGAAGATCTGAATTCAGCAGAAGGCCAAGGATAGCATGGGATACAGTAATGGTAGAACTGGGGTCCATGTGTCCCTTAGAAGATTTCAAGTCCTTGAGTTTCACGGTTACCTACCAATGTTTGATTGTAAACAGTCATTGTTGAGATTCCAGTAACTAACATACCAGCTATACATAAATGCTGGGTCTACTTGAAATGTTGAAACCTACGATTTGCTTATGAAAGTCAAGTAACATAATTGTGTTTACAATGCTGGACAATCTGACTGACTTCTGCCCTTTTTTAGCATGTAAGTGAATGGGTCCCACACAGATAGAGGAGGGCCTTCTGTCTTACTTACAATTTGCACATAATTAGTTCTGACTTCTTTGTGATGGCATTTGACTTCTTTGGGATGGACTACTTTTCAGGGCATAGCCTGCGAAACAGAGGTTTTCCATTGATAAAATACGTTATTGTAGCACGCCTGGGTGTGCCCGGTCTGATGGTGGGCAGAGACAGGGAGACTGGGTTTGCGGTGACACCCTCTATTCCTCATTTGTGTCCACAAGGTCACAAATCCAGCACACTGCAACAAAAGGATATACATATTAAAGCAATTATTTTCACCCTCTTACTTAATCTGTTTATCCTCCGGTCCATGCAGCCGGACCTCACTGAACCAGGGCTTTATCCAGCTGATATCTCCAGCTTGGTTTCTTGGTTTCATAGGAGACTTTGCAAAGTTAAAAAAAGGAGTCTCCATATGCGACAGGTGGCAACCATGGATATTTTTAATGTTTGTTTAGGTTTAAGATATTAAAACATTTTTAGTGTTTGGTTAGATTTAAGATATTAAGACATGTTTACTGTTTGGGTAGGTTTAAGATATTAAAACATGTTTACTGTTTGGGTAGGTATGATCATGTGATGGGCCGCTTTATTTTAATTGGTTTTGGGTAGGGATGTGTGCCTGACCACTTCTTAATTTTAGTTACATTTCTCAGTTACATTACTCCAGGAATCCACAGAGACCATAATTATGTCATCTACTGCTCACTCCAGTGGATTAATTTGTATAGTTAGCTAAATCTTTTCTTCTTCTGTTTTTACATCCTTAAACTAGATTATCATTACATTGTATTAGATCTGTCGTAACAATCAATAGAAATTGCTAAATCGTAAAATTTCTAAATTGTAAAACTACAAGAAGAACTAAATTTTAATTTAATGTAATCCAAATAGTTAAACCTAGGGTCAGTGTCAGAAAACAACAATCAGGTATTAAAACTCTGTTGTTAGCGACACCTATTCAATGAACTAAACATCCAAGATGTCACATCTACCATAGTAAAGTGAGTCAAATCAACATGTCACACTCTCATTTCTCAATCTCCGGATTAAGTTGAGATCACTAACACAGCCGTCACAAGAGACAAGGCACAATCATCAGCTAATGATTCCGCACAGAGTATAAGTAGTTCACGACTATAAGAACAACAGAAGCCAATATTGCTCTGAATAATCAACATATTTTCTTTTTAGTCCAAAAATATGAAGATTTACAAAATAGTGCCTATGCAAACTACACATATTAACGCATAATCTGAGCCATTTACTTTGTATCACTGCTTTTAATTGTAATTACAATAATTGCACACAACCTTAACAATGCAGAAACTAAAAATATTATTGAAAAGTAAATAATAAGAAGTGCTTTTTAGTACTTAGAAATAGAACCCCTGTAATTGCTTAATTCATTTCCAGATGTTAGAAAGCCATGTACTTCACTGTAACCTATTTTCATGACTTTCAGCGCCAAGCAAGGTCTTGTAAATAGTCCCAGTGAAATGGCTTAATTATGTAAAACAACATATGAGAATGAACTGGTGAGATTTATGAGATGTGTCAGTGACCACAGGAGGTATTGTTGCGTGCTTATTTAAAGGGATATGAAAAGCTGCTGTTAAGCAGGAGGGTCTGTGGTAAGCCAAAGTGTGATTTAGATATATCTTGGAATGTATTTCAAGATATCTTAATTTAATTGCAGACATCTCAAATAACATTTTTTTTTTTTCAAATTAACCTCCTGTTTAGTTTGAGATATCTCAAACTGAATTTAAATCTTTTAAATTGAATTCTGGTTTAATTCTAGGTATCTAAAATTCAATTTAAGATATCTCAAGTGTAATTTAAGATATCTGAAATTCAACTTAAGGTACTTAAAATTAAACAGGCAGTCAATTTGATATATGTCAAATTGCAATTCAGATATCTCAAATGCAATTTGCAATATCGTAAAGTTCCCAAGATTTAGAAAGTACTTTCACAAAGATTTCACAAATCTCCGGGTGAATTCATGAGAACGGATTGTTTAATTGGGGAAAGGTTGCATTATTTATTGATGAGCAATGTGTTGTGGCCCTAACGTATCTAATGTAGGTTCACATCATCAACAAGATGTTGTACTATCCTGTACAGAAATGACTAATGTAGGTTCACATCATCAACAAGATGTTGTACTATCCTGTACAGAAATGACTAATGTAGGTACACATCATCAACAAGATGCTGTACTATCTTATACAGAAATTACTAATGTAGGTACACATCATCAACAAGATGTAGTGCTGTCTTGTACATAAATATTTACAGAAAATACAGAAATGGTTTTTGCAAAGTATGACCGTTATGAATTTGGCTAGTTACGAGTACAATCTTTTAAAATTTATTGTGCCTTAAACAATGCCGTCTACCTCATTGAAAATGAATAAAAATCCTTAAAGATTTTATTATGCGTTTGCATTCTGAGGTAACTTGAATAACTTTTGCTGTGTTACAACGTACTTCATTTGTTATAGTTAAATTTCTGCAGGAGAAAACAAAATGCATTTGCAGGAGAGATTGCCAGTCTAGAGAACCTTTACATTTTATTGGCACCATTAGTCACCCATTAACAAATTCATATTTGTGAAATTCCAGTGAGAATGTCATTCAATGGTGTTTATGCATGCCATATGCTTCACCACCTCTTCCATTTTATTTCAGCCTGGGCAATGGCAGGCCAGTTTATGTGGGCCAACTCTTTTCCTACTCCAACCCACTAATTTATTTTATCTTAGCAATAGAATGATGAGCCCTGTCTGTTCCACTGCTGCTACAGTTACAGTCAAACTTTGTTTGATTTACAGTTTCTTCTGTAAATCTCAACTTTTTGGAGAATAAATTGAATATATCTCCAAATTTGTGGCCTTGTTCCCAAGCCTTACTCCTTGATATTTATCTCTGGGACAGGTGGTGTAATTAACCCTTTTCACACAACCACACAACTGCACAGTGTTGATTCCCACTACTGAAATTATAATCAAAAGATCAGTTGATATAAGCTAGCTACTTGGTTACCTAGGCTGGAACCAATCACAATCATCGTTTCAAAATAATCATTTGGTCATCGCCCTGGTCGGAATGTAATTTAAGTTTTTGTCATTTTAAATCTTAGTAAATTACCATATTGGTCCAATATAAGACGTCCCCCCATTTTTCAAGACTCATTTTTGGAAAAATACTTTTTCATTAAGAAAATAATTTTGTTTGAAAATAATTCTAATAAAAACACATTGAATAAAACAAGGAAGGCTTTTTTAACATCTTTAAAAAAAAATAAGGTTTTCAATATCTTTTTAGTTGAAATTGTCACATTTAAATTAACGGTAAATAAAATGTACAGGTAATCACATTTGTAAATGAATGACTTATGATATTTACAGTAAATATCATAAAAATGAAAATGAACTGTCCATTGATATTTATTATACCAATTAGACTGTCCATCTCAGTGGAAGAAAACACCCATAGCCTATCAATTTCAATAACTGCATTAACCATCAAAGTGAAGGATAATTGTAGAACCACCTTGAAACAAATCTGACTGAGAGAGAAAAAAAAATATTGCAAAAAAAAAGTTGTGCAAATTGGCCTAACTTGGCACCTCAGATCTGTCATGTAAACTATTCCTCACAGAGGTCCGTTGGGTCGCTGTGTTCACTCTCACTATCGTCACTCCCATGCTCTGCTTCTACCGGCTCCTCCCATAGAAAGTCATCCTCTCTGCCATCCAAGGCATTTGATATGCAGCAGCCGTTGATGATGCTCTCAGCGGAAACTGCACCACATGCTTGGAGGATCCATTCACAGAGCAGATGTACAGCAGGCTTCTGAATTTTTCCAGACGAAGTGAGTGCGTGATTACCAGACAGGAGCCACTCTGTGTATCTCTTGTGCAGATTATCCTTGAATGGCTTGTTGACGACTACATCCAACACCTGTAGCTGGCTTGTCATCCGCCCCGGTATGATCACAAGGTCACCGTTCATCGCCTGCACTTCAGTTTTGACTGGCTCAGTCAAGTGTCCACAGAATGCATCCAAAACCAGCATGTTCCTCTTCTTTAAGAGTCCCCCACGCCGTCTGTCCCACACAACCTTGAGCCAGTCCACTACAAGCTCTGTCTCCATCCAGCCCTTTTCCTGGGCACGTACAATAATGCCAGCTGGCATTGCCTCTTTAGGTACTGTCTTGCGTTTCAAAATCACGTACGGGGGGAGTTTGGTTCCATCTGCGAGGCACGCCGATGTAACAGTGATTCTCATTTCCATTAGACTTCACAATGACTGACTTCTCAGCTTTCTTGTGTATGGTGACAGATGTTGGCATGTCAAAAAACACAGGCTTTTGATCAGCATTGCCCATCTGATCCAGGGGGTCTGAGTGCTATTTTCTTAAGTTAATCACATAGCCGCTGAATAGACAGTAGCTTCTCTCTGAAGTCTGAGGGCAAGCGCTAGGCAAGACTGGTCCTGCGTTGCAAAGATAGTCCATTATGCGCATCATTTCTCTACACCAGCCAAGGCTAGCTTTGATGTCGGTGGTGGGTATGTTCAGCTCTTTGGCAATTTCCAAGGCCTTCAGCTGAATGACTGCTCTGGTAATGGGCATCCCATCATTCCGTTTTTCAGTCACGTAATCACACACTCTCCTGTCAATCACTTGGAAGCGGCCGCTGTTTGCATTTTTAAGACGGTAATTTTGGGCGCACCATCTTCAAACATTACATTCTGTGACACCGTATTTCTTGGCTGTTCGAGAGTTGTTTGATTACTCTGCTGCATTTATCACCATCATCTTAAACTTTGCAGCATAAAACCTCCTCAGTTGTTGGTTAACTGGACCTACTTTTGAGCCACTTTGTTCGAGATGATCGCTGTGTCTCTCCATGTTTCAGGCCCTTGGCACTGTAAGCTAGCTGTGAGGGACGGTGACTCGCTTCAGTCAGGAGGGCAACACTCGTTTTACAGATATCTGTTATTGTGGGTGTATATTAACATTTAAAAGTCTAGACCCCAAATATAAAACGATCCCACTTTTTCAGCCGTATTTCCAGGAAAAAAAAACCCCATCTTACAAAAACAAAAAAACATTCAGTAGGTTTAGGCTACCACGAACTGACATATTATTAAAATATATA
>JAOYSI010060348.1:0-19512 GCA_025775065.1 Hiodon alosoides
CCCCCCGCCCCCCCCCCCGCCCCCGCGCCCCCCCCCCCCCCCCCCCCCGCGGCCGCCCGCGGGGGCGCCCGCGCCGCCCCCGCCCCGCCCCGGCGGCGCCCCCGCCCCCCCCCCCCCCCGCTGGGCACGCTCAGTTTACCCTCAGGTTCCAGAACATGGGCCCCAGCGTGGCAGTGAGCACCTGCAACAACGCTAGACAGATCTGTAACTCTGTAATATCGAATCTGCCAGCAGAGAGAGAGACAGTTCAGACTTGCCCCACTTCCCAATAGCACTTTGCCATTTTACACCCCTGTGTTCATCAAATGATCATGCCGAGTGAGACCTGACCCAGACGGTGTCCTGTGGACACTGGTGTCCGACGACCATGGTACAACTAGCTTCACCCTTACTTTCTATACATAAGAACTGGGGAGAGCGGTTCTGACAGCTCTAGAGTGAACGTTTCAGATTCAGTGGCGTTTATTAAGAAAAGGCATTCCACCAGAACAACGGCTCCTTTATCATGGGTGCTTCAGAGCCTTTTTTTCATGGCTCTAAACCCAAAATTATTTGGTGTAATTAGTAACACAAGCGAACTTAATCAGACTATTTTTTTTAATCCAAGTGTGGGTTTTAATTTGACTTGATGAGTTGAAAATGTCCCATACATGTTTCCTTTACACGGTTAAATTGCATTTATGTTATATTTGCATTATATATCAGTTTAATTTATCTGGCTGCTCTAGTTGTACTGTTGTCCGTTCTTATCATTTAAATGGAATTTAGTTATGCCATGATGGCCCTGTGGTGACTCGAACCCGCACCCCTCGTGCGCAGAAGCTGTAGGTGACCCAGGGCTGGGGGACTCACATGCCGAAGCGAAGGGTTCCAGACACGTAGGTCTGCCAGTGGGCGCAGTAGAACATGAACATGCCAGCGAAACAGCAGAAGAACATCCAGTCAGGGTGGGTGCCCAGCTGCACAGCTATGCAGGTGCCCAGCACCACAAACACTGCACGGAGGGGAGAGAGAGAGGGGAGTCCATGACCACAGGCAAGGTGAAGACACACGTCATGCTTCAGGTCACCACAACACTGCCGTATTTACATCAATTGTGTAGCGTTATCTAAGAGACATGGAACAGGGTCAGATCCCTCATTGCCCTAACAGACACAATGAGAGGCTTCTCGGTGCCTTATGAAGTCCCCATCATAAGGCAGGTTGAAAAGGAGATTTGGCTCCATCTGTAGGCAACGTCTGTACACTACAACTCTTGTATCAATCCCCAGGGGCAGCCCTTTAACCCCAGCTAAAAAAGGTAAGTGAAAGAGGTTACTAACGAAGGCCTGCATGGAATGTAACCACCATGCACAGAGCGTAACCACTGTCCACAGAGTGTAAGGAGCGCACATGGTGCGTAACTGCCGCACGTTTTCATGAAAAGTTAAAATATAAACTTAACAACACAGACTTGTGGGCAGTATAAGCAGGAAGCTTGTGGGCAGTATAAGCCCACATATAAAAAATAAGTTGTAGCACTGGTCTTTAGTTTCCTTTGTTTGTTAGTCTTCTTAGTTAAATTCCTTTGGCTGTCAATTGTCACTGTTAGCTACGTAACTGCTGCATTTTTGACAACACTAATGTTATTAAGCTATGCTCTCTCTCAGCCAGACAAATGGGAGGAATGAACGTGTGTCTTTGTGTCAGTGCCCTTGTGTGTAGCTATGTCTGTATGTGCCACCATGTGTGTGCCTGTACGTGCGTATCTGCAAACCATGTGTGTATTTGGGTATGTGCCAAAGCGAGTGCACCCGTGTGTGGGTGTGTGTGTGTGTGTGTGTGTGTGTGTGTGTGTGTGGTGGAGGAGCGGGAGGGATACCTGTGGACAGGGAGTCGCAGCCGTGATCAAAAAGCTCCCCCAGTGGAGAGCTGCTATTGGTGCGACGCGCCTGCTTTCCGTCAATGGCGTCTAGGGATTGGTACATGAACAGGCCCACTGCACAAGCTAGGTATGTCCACAGAGGTGCCTGAGCAGAAAGCAGACAAGGAAACTTGATTTAGTCCAGACAGGATAAAATAGACCCCCATAATAAAAACTGATTAATACCTAGCCAGACAATAAAAGATGCAGGAGAAAAAGTTGAAAGATATAGGAGCCTCAGGTAATGATAATCATCTGCAAAATGATAAGATAGCATGACTAGATAGCATGTCGCGGGTGTGAAATGGCACTGTGTTTATGTTCAAAACTGGATTAATACACAGGTTGGTGCGTTACAGGCACAGCACTTTTGGGAGGAAAGACCAGGCGTATGCACTAAACGCGCACAAGCAAACCGATTATTATAGGGAGTTCCTCAGCAACACGTGTCAAATGGTTTAAATTCCGGTTTAAACTCAAGTTTTAATTCAATACGTTTTAAGGTTGGACTGGCTGACTGGGTAAATGTTCCAAATGATGTCAATCCAACCAACAAGCCAACCTACCAAAGTTGGGCTGTCTACAACGTGAGCACTCACACATGGGCAAACGCACTACCGCCCAAGGTTCAACGCAGGGCAATCTGCAGCTCACAGAAACAAACTCACAGGTCGGCACTTTCATAACGCCCTCGAAAAAGGCTCACTACAGCACTGAGGTTCAAATAAAACTGACAGCACAGCATTTTGCAGCAGGTTAACTGCCATAAACAGGTTAATCCTCAAACTCCCAGCAACAACGTAAATGGAGTGGACAGTGACAGTTTAATGGTGGGATAGCAGAGGCAGTAAAGGAAAACTACAGTGTGAAAACTACAAATGATGCGTGTATATATGATATATCAATCAATCCACTTTAATGATAAAACCCAAGCTGCTAACCTTCAATAGTGGAAATGAAAGACAGAGCAATCTGGCTCATTGACTGAATATGGGCTACACTGTGACCTAGAGCCAGAATCGCCTCTTTGGGACCAGTAGCCACTCTATTCCCTCACTTCTCTGACCAGTAACATGACAGCCCATTCTACAACATGAAGCCCTCTCCTTCAGCCCCTGACCGGATAGCACGAGCTAAGGTAATATCCCAAAAACACATAGGACTTGGACGGTGAATCCTCAACTAGCTCATGGGCTGAACACATTCTCCGCTTCTACTGCCGACACGTAGCTTTACATCCTCCACAACAAGTGAATTTCCCCACCTGGGCATTAGCTTTACATCCTCCACAACAAGTGAATTTCCCCATCTGGGCCTTATCTTTACATCCTCCACAACAAGTGAATTTCCCCACCTGGGCCTTAGCTTTACATACTCCCACAGACTGTGTGACGCACTTTGTACTTCATGGAGATAAATCCAGAGGCAAGTTCCCCTAAGCAAAATCTAAAGCCAGATTTGTTGCTCTGGTAAGAATGGTGAAAGCTGTCTCACCTTGAGCAGTGACCGTTACTCAAATAAACAAGGTGCGTCTCACTTTGAGCAGTGACCGCTGAGCAGTGAACTCAACCACGTACACACACGGGCATATCAACACACACACGTACAAACACACGTGCGCACACACCAATACACACGCATGTAGGTTGCAGTCAAAGTCCACTCAAACGATCCTGAGGGGCTCATTGTGCAACAGGCTTTCATACCCCTTGCATTAGCCTGGTGGATAACAAAGGACTTAATCAAATTCCACACATCTCTCAGGAGTCGTCTAAACTAGTTCTCCCCAAACACCGTCATTACTCCGCTGGGTGGGCTAACTGCAGTCACTTTACAGAGCCTTTTAATGTCCAGTTTTCCTCGGGTGCTGTGCACGGGGCAGTAGAATTCACCAGCAACTGTTAACGGAGTGCAGCGTGACACCCCTGTCCCACACTATAAACAGAGAGCTGGAGCGGAGAGCTGGAGCGGCGCCACCGACAGGCTCCACTGTGTGCCACAAGAACACATCGCACTGCAAAGGATTACTTAAAGCTGCGTCGTCCCTAAAACAGAAGTATTAACTTGTATTCTCTCAATGTGTGTCCTACAAGAGAGGCATTTGAGGGAACGGAATGGGGTTCGCTATTAATAGACGAAAACAACTTATGTAAGCTATGTACTGCAGGTGCAGCGTGTACAAAATGTTCCTCCGTGCTTTCGAAAGGCGGCATTCCTAAACCCTAGCCCTTACCCGGCGGGCCCTAGCCCTTAACCAGCAGGGAAATGTACATGTGGCCCCAGAACCCATTCTGGAGCACGCGCTCGTATTACAGACCAGAACAGTGGACAGGAAGGGGGATGGGGCGGGAAACGAAAGACTGTCTGTAATGCGAGAGGGTACACGGGGTGCCGTTTGCCAGCAGGCGCTGGGTCAAGGACGTCTCTCGCCAACCTCCAGGGGCCTACCTCTCCACGACACCGTGACCAACTTCAACAACAATTATTATCCCAGAGATGTATACACTATATGGACAAAAGTGTTGGGACACCTATAGGAGCTTTTATGACATCCCATTCTAAATCCATAGGCATTAATATCTAGTTGGTCCCCCTTTTGCAGCTATAACAGCTTTCACTCTTCTGGGAAGGCTTTCTATGCTCTTCTCGAAGAATGGGCAAAAATTCCAACAGGCACACTCAAAAATCTTGTAGAAAGCCAGTAACAGTCTACAATTGGTTTAATTTTAAAGCAAGACATCTTTAAAAATGCACTTAAGTGCTTCAAATTCTGTTTTAGTCACTCAAAAAGCACCAAAAGAAAATGAAAACCAGTTCATATTTTAAAACATTTAGCGTTAACTCGTAATAACAACAACCAGGTACCTGCTGCCTACAGTGTACTTGATAATATAGATAGTTCATAAGGCCTGAGCTTCACCTATTCTAGATCAATTTTTCACATCCAGCCTTTTCAACAGAGCAACCAGCCACTGGTACTTAATTACAGAGAATACACTGGACTTTGAATGGCGATTACTCAAGTCTGATAAATTGGTGGAAAAACAACAACCTAATAGGGGGGCTGCCTTTGGTGTTCCCAGTTCTGTGTAGATCATTAGTCACAGGGGAATGAAGTTACAAAACTGGTCAAATTAGGGGAATCGACCACAGACAGCTACCCATGCTGGAGTCCCGAGACCAGCAGTAGGTTTGTGTCAGACAGCTTTCTAAAATCGTCAAAAACAACCCTACTGGTCAAACGACGGGCCCTTGAGTGCAGGGCTTAACGCAGCTCCTTACTGAAATTGAATTGCATTTCTCGAAAAAAGGTATTTACTACCCAGAAAACTTGCGAGAGAGTACCCTTTCAATGCAGTTAAAATGTTAAGCCCCCCGACACCTCCCATACAACCAACAACACACTACTGCATAACAGTATGCAAAACGCAGGTTTAGATGTGTTAGGAACAGGAAAAATGTTTCCAATCATGTGCAAAGGGGGCCCTATCAACCATCCTTCAGATGGCAGGAGAGCAAGGCCTACCTGCTCGGTGGCGGTGGGGCAGTGGTAGACCAGCATCAGGGTGGTGACAATGTTGACAGACAGGCCCACAATGGTGATGAGGTTGGGGGCCACCCAGACCGGAACTCGGCCCACCAGCCACTCCCAGTAGCACTGCATGAAGGGCTCCAGCAAGGAGCGTCCAGCGCTGCTGTAGCGATGTTCCTCCAGGCGCTTCAGCTGATGACGGGAGAGCGGCGGCGAAGGCAGCTGCACCAGCTTGCTCAGGATGCAAGCACCACCCCCGTCGCAGGTGCCATAGCCCGAGGGGGGTGGTGGGGGCGGCTGCCGCCGGGTGGCTTCCGGGGCAGGCTCCTCAGCCCCTCCTCGGGCACCCCGCGCCCTGGTGACGCGGTGGTTAACGCTGCTGTTGCTACCGTTCATGGAGAGCCCCGGGTCACGTGAGCGCGTACTCTACCGACGGCTGCCTCCGCCCCGCTAAGGTGCTCGGACTCCACAGCGGGGCCACCCTCTGCTCCTGAGGAGGTGGCAGGGTGAGCCAAAGGAACAGAGAGATGGGGGGAAGTGTGGACCAGAGGAATGGGCGGGGTTTGCATATTGAAAGACAAGGTGGGAAAATACAGGATATCAGAGGTAAGACATAAAACTGGAAGCCAGTGACATTGCCCCACCCCAGTTGTAGACTTGACATACTTCAATGCAGTACGTTTTTTCTGAAGCTTAGTAATAAAAGGCTACTAAACATTGACCCATTCCTACCCATGGGAATCCTACATACCCTCAAAGATTTTGTAGAGGCTTACTTTGACAATATGTCTATAATCAACTTCCCAGCTAACTGGGAAGTTTATAAACGTAAGCTGTTACATGTCATTTAGTATAAAAAAGGTTGTAGAAACCAGAACGTTTTAAACCATTCAGAATAGCAAACAAACATCTGTGATTACACTAAACACAGGAAAAAATACACTACTAAGTTAATTTCTCAGCACCTCTGGCGCTAAGCCAAGGTAGACCAAATGTGAAAGAAATGTCATGTTTTAACCACGTGGTCTATCCACTGGGCAAACTACTGGAAATTCAACAATCCCCAATAATAATTACAGTGCAGACTATGCAGTCTGTGCATAATGTGTAATTACTGCTTTTGTGGTTTCACATAAATATCAGAAAACAAGCAACTCATCATGAACAACACCAGCACCAACAAATAACGATTTAATCAACGTTGTAATTGATGAGCACAGTTCGCGGATACAGACACACGAATAATACCTATATTAATATTTAACGCAAAATTGCATCATCCTTCAACGAGGATATCAAGACTTGCACGTCTGATGACCTCGATATCACTATTCAACCACATCATCCCCACGTTAATTAGCTGGGCGTTTCGTTACATATCATTCTCCTAAGCTAAAATTTGCGCTTTCAATCTATAATTTCAATATGATAGCATTTGGGCAACAAAGGGGACGCAAAACCCTGTGAATTACACAAGACCTGGAAACGATCCAATGGATGCATGGGTATTAACGCTGCTTGGAAAACAGTTTCTAAAGCAAAAGTCTAAATGTCGACTTAGGCGTCACAGCAGACTATGAATTGTCCTTCGAAATGCTCACCTTATATGATTCCAAAAACGGCCCGTAGAGCCGGCTCGGGGTCTCCGAGTCCCACAATACGACTGCACCAACGGAAACCCTAATCAAAAGCAAATATTTCTGAATATTCGATCAGCTGCGGTAGAAAGTTTTAAAAGTCTATCGACCACCGAACACAATCAGAACAATCCCTTCGTTTCTTGGAGCTGTTTCGGTCAGATTTGGGCTTGCTAATACCGGATGGAAATTCCCCAACACACTGCTGCCCGGGGACTGACAGGCGGAAAGCGCCAGCCACTTCCGTCGCACAGTTCAACCGGGACACCACAGTCAACTGTCTTAACGTGTGGATTGTGATGCGAGCTAAATTGGTGAAGGCAACTATCTAATTAGATACAAAAAAAGAAATAACTTCGATTGGCAAAACAGTTAAAACTATTTTGGTATTATGCGTTTAATGTCGGAGTATATATTGACGTTATCTAGCCACGTAACCTAAAACAAGCCGTTCGATAGATAAAAACAATATGCGTTTAGCCTACCGAGTTTTACCTGACATTGCTTCGTCACATGTCTGGGAATATATTGACGTATTTTGCGTTATCCAGCCACGTAACCTAAAACAAGGCGTTCAATAGTTAAAAACACTATGCATTAGGCCTACTTAGTTTTACCTGCCGCGGCTTCGTCATATAGCTTACATGTTTATAGATTCGACAATTATTTGCATTGCTGTCTGTAGATATTGTGTTGTATCGTACAATAGCTGACCGAAACTTTTCTCTTCATGACAAGGCAGTACCCGTAACTTTTTCATGGTTGGTTTTTCAATTACTGTTGATGTTCTTTCAGTACAGCAAAAAAATACATTTTACGACATTATTATTATTTTAATACTTCTTCGAATATCTAAGATTTAAAACATACTCGTTGAATTATTTAATAAATCTCAGTTGCAAGTTGAAGGATCTAAATGATGATTCACACGTATTAATCGACGGTTCACTAATTTATGTGGTTGTATTTAAATTTATTCCTTAATAAAATATCGTTCTTTCCGACTATGTTGAAATTGTGTCATCCTGTCCGACAGATTTCCCTTTTACCCTTACACTTCAGGTTCAGTGTTTTGTTGGCGATATGAACCTCATTTTCTACTTGGCATGTCTGTGGCCATACTGATATTAGTCACTCCCTCCAATTGCTAAACAAAAATATTTGTACAAGTTTGCAAAGGAAACGTTTCTGTTAAATAAAAATGTCCCCATTATTATAATAAAAAAATACATAAGTTAAAGTGTCAATATGAGTATGTCAGAAATGATCTCTAATGGCCTGCCAGACAAACCACCTAACAAACATCCAGACAATGGGGGTCTTGCCGTGGGAAACCACTTTTTGATGAAAGAGGCAGATGGAGGCTGGCAAGACTTGGAACTAACATATCAGAACTAACAACCTGCAGGGCAGCTGGTGGTGTAGTGGTTAAGGGGACTGGCTTTCAGCCAAATGTTTGCTGGTTCCCTGGCAGTTGTACTCTTGAGCAAGGTACCTAACCTTTACTGCTTCAGTAAAATATCCAGCTGTGTGAAGGAATGAATGTCGAAATTGTAAGCTGTGTAAGTCACTTTGGATAAAAGCTAAATTGTAAATTGTACCTTGTCACAGGTGGGGTATGGCAGCCAACGACCTAACCAAGTTCTACTTTTGTCAGTGAAAAACAAGAAACTGCGGTTGAAGTGGGCTTTGGAACACAAACACTGGAAAATGGAGGATTGGAAAAACATCACCTGGCCTATGAGTTCCTACTGTTTCACGCTGATGGGAGGACCAGGGTATGGTGAAAACTTGCATTGCTCAATACTGTCTGATGTCAGAACGGCAGGCTGGTGATCGCAGATGGATACACTGCAGGTTCTTGATATGAGTGGAGCAACGTTTGAATGCAACAGAATATCTGAATATCATAGCCAATCCGGTTAAACCCTTTATGGCTGCCGTGAAGCCATCTGTGCATGGGTTCTTCTAGCATGAAAATACTCCATGCCACAAGATTAGTATTGTGCAGGGGAAGAGGGGGAGTGATGCTCTGTTAGTTCAATTCATCTATTAATGTGGCCACTCAGTGTATGTATAAAAATGTATCTTATAAAAAAGTGAGTCTCCAAAGAAAGGTTAGTTGGATTTTAAGGTGAATTCTCTAACTAATTATGCTTCTTTTTTATCAATCTGAGGTGTGATGTGGATGTGGATGGTTGTTCACGGAAACATCTTCAAAACGACCATTGGACTGAGATAGCATTTGTGAGCAGTAGAAAGACACATAATGATTACTCAATGTGTGGATGGGGGTTTACTTTTGTCTATAAATTGTTGAAACTGAACACAAATTAATTTTTAAGGCACTGTGGCTTAGCAAAAATTATTACAAATAAACCCAAATCTTAAGACTTGAAACACCAAAATGTTTCCTAATTGTTAAGGGTCCTGAATTACCAAAATCGTCAGTTAGCGACCCACCTAGCAGCAGTCACGGGGAAATATTGACACCTAGTGACATTGGATTCAGGTATCACAGCCATCCATGGAATCCTACCATTGAAATTCCTTTTGCAGGTAAGAATAATTTGTAAGCCAGCCATTAGCAAGAATACTTACAACCCCTGCATAGTTTTCAATATGAATCAAGCATAAAATTTTTTTTTTTTTAAATGTATCATTTAAAAAAATGTATTAGCTTATTTTCAAAATAGTTATGGACAAATTGTGGAAGAGAATACATAGCACAAGCTATGGTGAGAACAAAAGATTTAACAAAAGATATTTTGTCTAACCCTACTGACAGCTTCTCATTTTAGGGCAAAGATTGGCTGCGTGGAAGAATATTCTGGAGGAAATTCTTTGTGTCTTTGAAATATATCAGTATATTTCCTGAAGTGTTTTATTTCCCATTCACCTTTTGTTAATCAGTCATCCTGTTCCCAGAGAAAACTCTTTTTTTATTTTAAAGACAACCTGTCCCACAGGGGAGGGAAGACGTCCTGTGAAATCCATTTGCTCTGTATGTAAATTGTCGACCCACCCTGTTTGTCTTTGATGCTAGCCTATAAGTAAGCCATGTCTGCCTGTATGCATCAGAGATGCTTCGGTAGACTTAGGCACTCTGCTGTAACCATCTCTCGATTTCAGAATGATTTGTATGTTTGGATTAAATCCAAACTCAACCTTTTCCTCCTAAACTGAGTGAAGACCTTTTTTTCGTCAATGGCTGTATTGTGTCTGGACAGTTGGTACAAAGTTAACATAAGATTACGTTATCATTCAGACCCTTTAGGAAGATACAAGCATGAAATCGGTCCTCTGCATGGCATGCCAATTTGGGGACTTTCTCAATATTTTGATTAAGCCAGAGGGTTCCAATGTCTAAAGGTCCTCTCCTGTTGTCTGGAGTCGATGTGGCTGGGAAACAACCACAAGTGACAAGGTACAAGAGAAGGTTAAAGATCACACTTTCACATTAATGACTTTTAAAGGAGATTACATACTTTGGGGGGTTTGAGTAGTAATTCAAGAGACACTTTCTAAGAATTTTCAACTATAAGAGGTTATTTATTATAAAGATTGGCCCAAAGAACATTTGATCATGGTAAAAAAAGGACAATTTAGACAGTCATTCTTGTTCGTCAGTTCTCGATTTAAAAAATTGACAATGGCTGCGAGTCGCTGTGCAGAGGTACCTCTCTGGCCACCCATCATGTAGTGGTAGACAGTATCGTTTGGTATTGGTGAACTCCTGGAAGTAGACTTCTGGTTTTCCCTTAAAAACAACACCTGTCTCCAACTATTACTGGCATGCCCTCAGCTGACGTGGCTGTATAATGTAACAGTATATTCAGGAGCTCACACATTCTCACACCCGAAACATCAAAGCCCTGACATTTGGGCAGACTGTCGGGAACAACAGGTTCTTACATCCGAAACGTCAAAGCCCTGACTTTTGGGCAGACGGCCGAGAAAATAAATTCCTTTTTTCTTTTAAAAAAATCTTTGCTTAAGGAATCGAACGAATATAATGTGAACCTGCATTGGCATAATAGTATAAAAATAAGCCTACTTTTGCGTTTCATGTGAACAGATATGCAGAAATGTTTTCATTTATAATAATTCGTCAATTTGGTAACTAAATTTAAATAAATAAAACAAACACATACTTACATAGGAACTTTGTAAAAAAAAAATAAAAAAAAAACCCTAAACCTTTAGGGTTAGAATGTCAATCTGTTTTTCGCCCCCTGTGGTAATAATGAATAATTACACCCAAGGGGTCGAAATTTGCCTTTCTCGGCCGTCAACCCAAACGTCGGATGTGAGAACGTTCTGGAGCTACAAGCTAGAAGATTCACTCAAGTTCAACATAACAATGTATTATAAGGAATCTAAACTCATTTAGGCATAGGACAACACCTTGATATGATAGAAAGAAACAAATGTTTTGTAATCATTACTAATTTACCACTAGATGGCAATATTTGCCATCCTTAAAACTACCTATATATTATTTTAGAATTATTCGAATGATCGAAACACTGCTGGTATTTTGGAAAGTCTTTTGGAAGACGACGCTGCCACTCCTTAGTAACAAATAAGCAACGTTTCTTTAATAGCCATTAAAAGTAACACAAAAGTTTTGACCGAGATAAAATTACAGTAATAATGCTGATGTCATTTGACCTCTAAGTAAGGCGATACGGTTGCTTTCCTTCGGCATGAGACTAGGCTTGCATTGTGAAGTGGAACGATGTCAATTAATAACCGCGCGTAAACTCCAATTGTCTCGGCTCAGGAGACTTCCTGTGCCCTGCAGATGTCGCAACGCATATCAGCTTCATGGGCGTCACAATGTGACTTTTCACAAATTAAGAAAATTATTTGATATTGGCACTTCGGGAATTAAATATTCACCATCAGGGTTGCCATGTCAACAACAGACCATGTGACGCCTAAAAGAAAGTTTGCTAGAACACCAACACTCATGTGTTCAGTTAAAATTCTACATTTCCTAAAATGGAACATTTTTTCCTAATAAAAAAATGTATTACATACAAAGATTTCATTGTACACCATTATATAGTTTCAAAATTATTCGTTCAAATGTTTCTTTGGCATTTTAAATTCCTAATAAAAAGCTAGAGAAGAAGAATTTAGCTGTAGAATTTTACAGAAAAATAGAAACATTTAAAATGTACTAAACAAAGCAAAATGAATATAATCAGATATGCACAAACCTTTTATTTAATAATAAATATTTATAAATCTTGATGTTTTCAGAGGTGCAGTATTTCCACATGAATAAGCCATCCTCAACTATCATGAACACAGATTACAGGCACACAAATATCCCCCTCCCCCACCTTCATTCGTACTTTGATTTAAGATACAACAAAAACTATTTGCAGATAATACAATGAAAATAAGTTAAAAAAATGAAAAAATATTTGGCTTTCCAGTTTCTTTAAATGCAATAACTCCAAGGTGCAGGAAGATTACCCAAATCCGTGAGTAAAAACAGGCTACACTGACACAGCCTCAATCACTGGGTGTGTGGATATGCACTGAAACCGCCTCAGTGTGTGTTCCGAGGGCCAGAACAAAAAAGCTCCTGGGTTGAGTAAATTAACTGGACATAAAAGTTATATTTCCCTCCTCATCACACACACACACACAGATGCGCGCACATGCTCACGCACGCACAAACTTTCAACCTCGCACGGATTCTAAATGTTTTTTGCCCCTCGTCTATACAGGTCAACGTCGAGCTTCCAAATTCACACTCAGGTCTCACAACAGTACAAACAGCCTCTTTCCGGTCCTAACCAAAATCACCAAACCCACACCCCCATCCAATCCAAGGCTGGGTATGTAATGTGGTCGAAAGTTAGCCAAGCTGAGTGCCTATACAACTCAGAAGCTCCCTTTTGTATGACGAAAATGCCTTCCGGAAGCCTGAGTGTGAAATAATTTTCTTTGGATGGAGCTCCATGTTGCCCCCTTATGCTACAGCACCCCCCTTTCTCACCGTTGTCCTGGGAATGGCTACGTCATCTTGCGTTTTCTCTGAAGAATAAGCTCAGAGCGTGCTCTCATTACATGTTCTCTCCTCGTGCAGACACATGCACTGGCATCCCATTGATATGGCAGGACACCACCAAGATGGTCCCGATTACTATCCAGACGTTGTCCTCGTTCGAGGGAGTGGGAGTGGGGGGGGGGGGGGGGGGTCGTAAAAGGAGGTGTGTGGGTGCTCCTCAGCTGTCGTCGTTGATCTGGGCCGAGGGGAGTAGGCTTGGGGAGGGGCCATTGAGACGTTCCAGCTCATCCACCCCGCCGCGGGACATGCCCTCCCCCGCGGCGGCCAGGTTTGGCACGCTTTTGCTGCGGACGCACTGGAAGTCCACATGCCGACTCTTGCCCTCCTCCTTCTCCCAGGACAGCTGAATGAACGGCCGCTGCACGTAGTTGTAGATTACCTCGGACCTTCCGCCTGGGCGCCGCTTCACCTTCTCCTTACAGGTAGGGTACCCTAGGAAATGGGAGAACCAGGCACACTACACCATGAGTTCACAATCCTAATACTGGAGATCCCCTGAGCAGCGAAGGACTGTGCGAGACTCGCCCCCTATGGTAAGAAGCAGTGACAGTCGAGGACTGTGCGAGACTCGCCCTCTATGGTAAAAAGCAGTGACAGTCGAGGACTGTGCGAGACTCGCCCTCTATGGTAAGCAGTGACAGTCGAGGACTCACCCTCTATTCCAATGCGGATGTTCTTCAGGCCTCTCTCCTTGAGCAGGGCTTTGGCAACGTCTCTGTTCTCAATGTACTTAAAGAAGCGGTAGAGCTTGGTGCTGTAGAGGACTGAGGAGCATGAAAGGGGGCAATGAGAATACTGAAAAACATCCTGTGTACTCCCTGCACACATGCCTGATACTGTTAACGCATCCTTATCATATCCTCCAAGTTAGCTCTTATTAAGCCCATTATAAAAGAAACCAAATATGGACCCAAAATACCATAAACATTTCAGACCAATATCTAACCACCTCATCTCAGAACCATTTTTTTAAAAAGTTGCTCACCGGCTAGCAGCGTCTCTATCACGTCTCTGTGATAAATTTATTTTCCAAAACCAGGGCTTCCGACATCACCACAAAATCATTTTCATTAGACTCAAAAGCAGTGTTGGTAAAAAGGGATGTGCCCTTTCCCAGTTTAGGTCATGCCTAACCGATAGATTCCAATTTGTTCAAATACATGATTTTATGTATTTGAATTCAACAGAGGTTAGGTACAGTAACAATACATACACTGCTATGCAGATTATCTACTGATGCTCTACTTGTAATAGAATGATCAGCATCAGAATTACAAACTTTAGAATTATTCAGTTCAGATGCTTATTCTGCTCTCCCAATTTACTTAAAATATCACGTACAATATTTCAAAAGCAACATATTTTAATCTCAGAAACATTGCTACAGGCATTTGTCAGACTAAATGATGCAGAACAGCATATCCATGCTTTTATCTAGTCCCTATGGAGGGTGGTTTAAGGTCGTGTTCTGGTGCTAAGGGCTTTTCTTGCTGCCGCTTCACTATTATTTACTATTGGAGGGACGGCCATCTCCCCAACCATTTTCATGAAGCGGCTACTAATGACATCTGATTGATTTAAAGAGCCAGTGGTTGGTTTTAAGCTTGATTTGAATTACTATAAATACGGCTAGTCAATTTAGACCCCTCTGTCAGCTCACTGCTAAACATACCATGCAAATCACCCACCTTCTGGAACAGAATAAAAAATAAAAAAAAGACATTACATACAGACAAACATAAAATAAATTAATTCCAATGACTGGAATGAGAGATGATTCATTTTAACTCAAGGGGCTTTTACGTCACATCAGGCTTGAATGTGTGCAGATTATATTTTCCCCAAGATAATCGTGTCATGTTTTTCCCAGAAACACTCGTTTTGGTATTGAATTTGAACTCACTGATGCAGGGCTAGAGGGCACCACCTTGTTGCAGACGAGCTCCTCCCACTCAGTAGGAAGATTATTTCAGGAAATATATTAAATAATCTATTAAGTAATAGGTCCTGATTGACGGCTCCCATTGTAATGAGGCTGAGCCTTCCTGCCTCCCCAACGCAATAGAGCTTCTGCTAATATGCAGCCATTACCTGTTGCCGTAGAAACCCAGAGCAGTCACCTGTTCAGCCTAACAGCGACAAAATTAGATGAACTTCGTTCTAATCTCTCAATAACAATTCAATAATAATTCACACAATGTGATCAGATCTGACTGAAGTTTTCCCTGCCGTATTTTCTTCTATTAATACAGTTTGCCAAGAGTTCTTTTGACCAAATGGTTAACCGAGCAACGATGCAGTCCTAAGGGCTGTGTTCCTCATTTTCGTACTTATGCCAGTGGTACTGTTAACTGTTAACTCCGTAACTCTTAATGTGGGCACATTCAACAGAGCATTAGCAGTTCTGAAGCAGTGCTTGATGGGTAAATTTAGACTTCCATCAGAGGAATTTAAAGCCCTTACTCTGGGAGTACTCTTCACCCATGGGCGGTGGGTGTTCCTGGTCCCAATCCACCGTGTCATCATCAGTCAGCACCACAATGTGACACTCCCGCTCACCCCCCTGGGCGCTGGTTACCATGGCGGGGACTACCAGCTCTTCCAGGAAGCCCTCGAACTGCCGCCGGGCCCCGTCATTGGACAGCTCATGCAGCAGGGCGCCTTCGGAGGGAAAAACAAGAGCAATTAGTCAAACTTCCACATGCTAGACTGTAACAGAAGCAAAGAAGCACATTCTCCATCCACCAGACTGAAAGTTACAAGTCTGGTTCAAGTGCGGCTGTAACACACTGGGAAAAAGTCTGAAACACGGATACACCACGCTGCGTTGAGAAGGTCACCGAGGGTGTACAGCCGCTAAAGGTCATGATCAACTACACAACATAAGAAAACGGTACTACACACAACTGCAACAATAACTGTCCAATCTCGTGTTGTTTTAAAGTTCCTTCAAGGGTTTTTTTTTTTCCAGGTCTTTCTGACAGGAAATTCGGCCCTGGCCATATTCCAACAGCAACGAGTATATCAGGTCAGAGCAGGGAGCTGCTCATGGGAGGTCACGTGACCAACACTTACTGAGGTCACGGCACTTCACCGTGCTGTAGTCGAAGTTTATGCAGAGGTAATCACAGGCGTCACGCAGCTCGGCCACCGAAACTCCGTCCGGGCACTGCAGCACCCCTGTTCGGTAGTAATCCTGACCAGGAGAATAGACAGAAGAGAGCCCAGTGATGTGGAAACATGTAACTTTTACATTGGGGGGGGGGACACCACCGTTGCTCATTTACAGTCTAGTTCAGGTTTCCGTCACATTGCTTAGATCAACTGGCCTGCTTAGATCAATCTGCTTGTTTTAACAGGTTTCTCCATGACATTTCCGCCTGACCAATTAAAGTACCTGACCAGTGATTCAATTTTTAACAAAAATCTACCCAAATGAAATGCCAAAAATATATTTATATATCTTTAGTATGTTACAGAATACCTTTTTGTTCCCATGCTATTGACTCCAGGAATGGAGGGGGATTGCAGTCAATAATACTAATGAAATGCAATCAGTCTAGTGTCACCACCCCCGCCTTGTTCTTGTAAACAACACTAAGCTCGAGTGCATTCATAAATACCGGAAATACGAGTTTCAGACACTGGTGAACCATTGCGTGGTCTTCTGAGTAACAAGAGGGAAACTCTTGGGAAAACTGCACTTAAATCGAGACACAACTATACATTGAGTTGATGAGATTGTTTATAGCAGTCTGTTATTTGCATAACCACTTGGTTTAAAATAAATAGAAACAACACTGGCAATAGGCATGATCCGGACAGCTGAGGCGGGCAAACTTAAAACATTTTCAGTGCACAGGTACTTTAAAACCTGGATTGGAATCCCAGCTGGGGAAATGCTGCTGTAAACTTGAGCTTCAGTAAAACACGCTGTGCAGCGAGTCAAATCGTCACCCAGCCACTCACCAGCACCACCTGAAAGACACCTGCGCTTATGCCGTCCGCCAGTTCATATTCGCCCTTCCCATTCGGTCGTGTGAGGCTGTGCTGTCGCGCTGGTCCAAACATCCTGCAGTCGGAGTATCACAACGGTGTTAGTAAACCGCCAGGAAAATGTAGAGATTTCCATCTCCGCCGCAATCCTTCTCCAGCCATGATAAGATGCGGACTTCCCTTTAGCAGGACCCAGCGTACCTACCTGCCCAGCATGGTGTCCGGGTAATCAGTGAAGACCGTCAGGTCGACCACAAAGCGAGTGCCATCCACCACCAGGGTGACCCGCTCCTGGGCTGGTGGTGCCAGGGCTACCCCGCCATCCAACCGCCTGTTCATCTCCAGGACTCAAAACGGGACTTAACCTGTTTGAGCAAAACGCATCAACACTGTCATGCTCTGCTGTAAAGGGAGTCAGGCTGGAGTTTGGGACCCAACGCATTAATACACCCCCCCGACAGTTTGAAATCACACTAGCAGATAGACACAGCTTAGGAATGCAGATCATAGGGCTCAGTAACTTTTGTTTACTGAGGGGCTGCAATGCGATAACAGGGAAAAAGCCAATGACCTCGGGATTCAATAATTGCCACTCCAGCCAGACACCACAGACGGTAAGGGCAGACCTGACACCTGTTTACCACAAGCGACCCAAAACAATGAAGTGTCACCCCCTCCGCCGTGAGCGAATCCTAACGGTGGTCGGAGAAGCAATTGCCGTCGACCCATTGCCGTCATGGTCATTTACCGGACAAGTGTTGAGAGCTTCTGAAAGGGGCTGCCAGAACCTTCAGGCATATTTACTTCCTGGCAGCAGCCCAGATGAGCTACAGCAGATGCTTGTGGAACCCAGTCACACCTGGGAGAGCAGCTAAAAAAGATGAATAAAAATTTTTAAATACCATGTGGCTTGGCCAGCTTACTCCCTGGAAGAAGTAAATCACCGGATCTTCCCATAGAACAAGCACCTGGCCAACCGCAGAGGTCAATGGTAAAATTAAAGTTTTGTGGTCAACAAGAAACCCTGAATGGGTCCTTCTCATTTACAGCCAGAGAAGCCAAGAGAGAGCAGGGCTTGTCAGCGGATGTTTTCCAAACTAGATGCAAACTACAGGCCTCTCACAAGTGGTTTCAGGACATTCCAGAAAATAAACAAAACCCTGACTGGACCGTGAGGCAAGTGAATTAAACAGTATTGGTTAGACATGCTAAATGCATAAACCATTGTTCACCTATTTCAGAGTCACATTAAAAAGAAAAACTAAACAAATGAAAATGCACATTCACTGCCTCAAACATGGTAGTTTTGTGGAAATTATTTAAGCAGTTAACTTAATGAGACACTTCAGAGATTCCGATCAGCCCTGAACCAAATGATGGCTGATTGAGACCCTCAGATGAGCCTCTAGAAAAAGGCCAAAGAGCACCACAGGTGTTAAACAAGGAGAAATCATATACACGGCCTCAGCTGCCCGTTTCCGATTAAACTTGACAATATGCCTCAGGGGGGAGGGAGAAGGAGGGGAGGCATCCTTGACTAGGGAGAGTGCTAGGGGGAAATTACAGTGCTTGACAAATAAATCCTAGCCCTGGCTCTGAAACACTAACCTCACACGCCCTGCTCTATTCTGTCGGCAGGCTCTTTTCCTTAACCGTTAGCTTCTGGACAGCCGACCAGTAACGTTTCAACTCGGCTTGCGACACACGCATGAGAAAAGATACTTTATATAGCAGATGGGGGGGGGGGCGTATTGGGGGCTACGTGGCACACACAGGCTCAGTCAGCTGCTTATTCACCAGACCATTTTCACAGGTCGATAATGCCTGCCATCTCCAAATTAGATGTTCTGATTTTAACCCACCGCCACCCTCCTACCGTGTATAGTCATTGAGGACAGGGGTTAGAGAGGGCATCTGAGGGTAGAGTGGGAACAAGAGGGATAAAAAAAAAAAAGGCCCATCTTCCTCTGTCGACAATGACACAAACTACACTTTCCATGGCGTTGGAACCAACCCGCTCCCCATTTTAAACTGCTGTGTTGGAGTAACGCACCCCCACCCATTTTAAACGGCCGAGGCGTTGGAACAATTCCGCTCCCAATCTGAAACTGCTGTGTGGGTGGAACGATCCACTCCCAATCTGAAACTGCTGTGTGGGTGGAACGATCCACTCTCCATCTGAAACTACTGTGTGGGTGGAACGATCCACTCTCCATCTGAAACTGCTGTGTGGGTGGAACGATCCACTCTCCATCTGAAACAGCTGTGTGGGTGGAGGGTGGAACGATCCACTCTCCATCTGAAACAGCTGTGTGGGTGGAGGGTGGAACGATCCACTCTCCATCTGAAACAG